>CAEFZX010018065.1:0-12486 GCA_903066825.1 Alfaro cultratus
CACAGCAACCACAGCAACCACAGCAACCACAGCAACCACAGCAACCACAGCAACCACAGCAACCACAGCAATCACAGCAGCTACACAGGAAACCAGGACTGAGGGAAATAAAATTCTCCATTTGAGCCTCCAGATATTTTCTTCTTATCAGAATGTTTTTTCTGTTTTTCTCTCTGGAAAAGTTTAATTAACTTCTTTTGTTTTTATGCCTCAATGAATAAAAAAATCAGAAGAATAAATAAATAAATGAACAGAACTTAAGAAGCAGAAAGACTCGGATTCACCTACACAACTAAAAAAGAACTACCTGAACCCAGGAGTTCATTAAATTATTTTCAATATTTTTCTAAATTAATTTGGATAATTGTCCAAATTCATAATTTGCTGTATTTAAAAAAAATCCCTTGAAACTTAGAAATAAGAGAATTTTTCTGCAGTGGGTTTTATGATTCTGGTTCTGACCGTTCAATGTGAATGTGGTTCAAATTCATTTTTATTGGAACGTGATTAAAATGTTGCATTTTATCTACAAAATAAGCAACATTTTCAATTCAAAAGCCCTTTTTGTTGCTAAATTGTTGAATAAACATCAGAGATGTTAAATATTTTTAATCAGTTCTTCAGGATCTTCCTCAGATTGGAGCAAAGTGTTTTTCTATCTGTTCATCTTTCCAGAGTTTCTCTGGTCGTTAATGGAGCTCCTCTAGAAATGTGGACGCTGACATTAGCATTAGCTGCTACATCTTTAGCATGAGATGCTATTATGGGCTAGCATAGATCTGCTGGAAGGCTAACTCCTGTTAAGCAGAAATTAACCGCCAGTGAGCTGAGAGAAGCAGCTTCATGGCTGCTGTTAGCGGATGTAGCTTGTGCGTCAGATTTACTGGCGTACCAGAAACATACGAAAAGAAAAGGTTCCAGTTCGTGACTTTTGTATGTAAAAGAAAAATACAACTAATTGCATTAAAATCTATGTAATTAATTGATCAAAATCAACAAGTTAATCTCCTAGTCCTGGTTTTTATATGTTAAATTCTGCAGTTCATCTGGATCCAGACTGAAGTTCGGTTTGGCCCGGTTTCGACCCGGGACAGTAAGTTACTAGAGAAAAGCCTGTCTAGAAGTTTGCTGGCCTGTTTTATCAGACTCAGTTTCGCAGGTTTTAGGGATCCAACCTGCTTCAGGATGTTCTGCTCTCTCATCAGTTTCTGCCGCTCCCGGTTGGGTTTGGACATGACCACGTCCAGAACCGGCTGGCCGCTGTTGGCCACGTCGGCCACGAAGAAAACCACGTCCTCCAGCAGCTTGATGGCGAACCTGAGGACGAGAAAACACCATGAGGAAACCCTCACCGCCACCGACGGGCGTTAGCTTGGGGTCAGAACCGGCGGCTTCGGGTCGGAACCGGCGGCTTCGGGTCGGAACCGGCGGCTTCGGGTCGGAACCGGCGGCTTCGGGTCGGAACTGGCGGATTCGGGTCGGAACCGGCGGCTTCGGGTCAGTCTTAGTTTGGGATTGGACGCCTTACCGGCGGTCGTTCTGGCTGATGAAGCCGGAGTTGAACTGCTCCACTACGGTGGCCAGCATGGCGCTGGCGTCGTTGGCGAAATCCAGGTCGCGGATCTCCATGACAGGAACGGAAACGATGGCGAAGGCCTCCTTGTCCTCCTTGGTGGGACAGGTTCCCAGCTGCAGGGAGACTCATGATGTTCATGATGTTCACTCAGCAGACAGATTGTCATTAATCTGATGTTTCTGTGAAGCTGCCGGACCATGAGCCTGATGGGCCGCTCCTCGTCGATGTCGATGGGAACGTTGGTGCTCTGGATCCAGGTGTTGGTGCACAGATGTCTCAGCCGCACAAAAGAGTTCCTGAAGGAACGAAAACATGAAAACATTTTGACGTTGTAAAATAATAAACTCATATAAACATGTTATTATTTTTATTGTAGCTGAAAACTTTGATTTAAATCCTTTTACAGTCATATTCAGGTCATTAGGATTCATTAGGCTTGTTTGTATTTTGAAAGTAACCGTTAAGCCGATATTATTAATACTTTCTATTCAAACGACATTTCTGTTTTAAAATGTAATTTTTTAAAATCGTTGTATAGAATATATTGTATCTTAAGTGAGACAGAATAATCTGAAGGCGATCTGTCGTTTTGACAGATTACAGTTCACACCTCTGACCACTTGGTGGAGACATTTTCAGCTTTACGCTCGTAGACATTTACTGAGGACATAACGGTTTTCTGCCAAAACTGACAATACATATGGAAATAAATAAATTATTTGATAAAGTCATTAATATTCCAAATAGTCTATCCGAAAAGTGTAAAATTTTCAACAGTTACTTCGCAGTATCACTTCAATTTTCCATTTTATTGTTCAATCTTATTGTTTTATTAATTTCCTTTTTCATTTTATTATTTATTTTTCTAATTTTATTCATATTCTGAATTTATTTAACCATTTTCATTTACTGCCACATTTTTTTGTTTTTCTTTCTTTCCCATGTTCAGTACTTGTTTAGTTGATTTTTAATTTGCTAGCACTTTTTTAATCATTCATTGATTTAATATGTTTTCCCGTCTGTTTTATTGTTTGTCACTTTATTTACAGATTACAAAGAGTGAGTAAAATAAGAAGATTCTTGTTTTGTTAATGTAATATTTGGCACATTTATTTATTTTTGTATAGAATTTTGTCAGGAATAGTCCTCCATAATGTGCTGTATAATCAGACTGCCTGATGGGAAACTGAGATGTTAATTGGTGCTTTTTGCCTTCAGATCAGATTTGTTCAACAAATAGTTGAAGTGAAGCTGAAAAATATTTTTTTCCAACAAGGATAAATTCAGCTTTAATTTGAAACATGTCTGGACTTTTATTGTGAAACAGCAGCAGGAAGTTCCTCACCGCGGGACGAAGGAGTCGGTTTTCTGCAGAGTCGTCGGGTCGAGCTCGAACAGCGAGGCGATGTCGTTGCCGTGGGGAACCACCACCAGCTTGTACTTGATCCGTTCGCCATGGAAACGCTTATTGCTGCGGCTGGCGTCCATCTGCAGAAACACAAACCTCCCAGTGTCTGTTTCACTCTCCTTCGCCCCCTGGTGGTGAGGAGAGGAAACTCACCGAGGACGACAGCTCAGGGTTGTCCCCTTTGTACCCCGGGTTCTCCTGCAACAACAACAGTTATGTCCAAGGATTTCTCCATCCAGCAGCACTGAGGAGTAAAACACCTGCTGCTGTGCAAAAGTCTTGGGTCGCCCCTGTGGGACTCCTCTAAACAGACTTAAAAATACTGACCTAGTTAAATCCCAGCACTGTAATCTTTTTTTTAGCAGAATATTACGATTAATTGTGTCAAAATCTTTCTACAAATCAAATAAAAATAATATTGATTTTTATCAGCTGAATTCATTAATAACATCATTAATACTATTAAAGTAGCTCTGTTTCTAAAATAAAGTAAATTAAAGTTTATCCATGAAACTATCCAGACTTGCTGCAGAGAGAAGAATTAAAATGTGAGACGGAAACAGAAACATGGTGGTTACCTCGGCAGCCAGGTAGTTTCCTGTCGCCAGGTGTTTGAACCTGTACAGGCTGTTCCAATGCCCCGCCCCCCCGCGGCAGGGGTCATGGTGGACGACCTGACGGACCAATCAGGACACAGAGAGGGTGTCTTTACTTCTTGTTGCTGTAAATTTGTCTCCTTCTGTTCTCCATCTTTAGTCAGCCTGTCTGCTGCACACCTCACCGCCGACTCACTGCTCCCTCAAAGCAGATTCTCCTCCAAACATCCAAACACAAACTGTGTCTGATTTCTAATAATTCTATTTTTTTGTTTTTAAGAAATAAAATCACAAAAGAACATTGTACATATTTTATTCTTCATCTTCTCCTCTGTGTGTTTACCTGTTTCTGTCGTATTTACAAACCTTATGGGGACCAGAGCTCGGTCCTGCTGCAGTGTTTAGGGTCAAAGGTCAGGTTTAGAGGGACATGTAAATTAGGTTTGGTTTGACCAGTAATGGTCAAAAAGAAATTCAGTAAATAAAATGATTTCTGTCGATGGAAACTCTTTAATTGTGTAGAAATACCAGCTTGTGGTGTGTGTGTGTGTCCATGTGTGTATCTGTGTATCCGTGTGTGTGTCTGTGTGTGTGTGTGTGTGTACCTCGACCTCCCACAGGGCGTTGGAGCTGGTCGCCGACGTGGCCGACTGCCTCAGAGTCGTCCGCAGGAAAACGTGCAGCTTGCTCTTGTATTCGTCGCAGGTCAGAAACTTTTCCTGCTCGGCGTGAAACAATCGGACGACGTCGCCCTGGGAGACAGCCGGGGTTAAAACTACGTTTCCCAGGGTTCATTTCTGCAGACAGGTGAGCCGTCCCTGTGCTGACTCACTCCTTTCAGGACTTCCTCTCGGTGGTCGCTGAACATCATGAACAGGTTGATCTTCCAGCTCGTGTTGCAGTTCACAGAGTTGACCTGCAGGGGGAGGAAGACACGCGTCAGAGTCTGCAGCAGTTTGAGGCCGAAGGAAACAATGTTTTTATCATTACATTATGTTCACGGTTATTTTCTAATCTTCTTTAGACATTTAGCTTCTGTTTGTCTCTTTATTGGACTCATTGTGTCTCTTTTGTCATCATTTAATAGTTTTTTTGTTGCTCGGTTCGGTTTGAGTCCAGTCTGAGTCTCAAATCGTTTCTCATATTTTCTGTTTTGTGTATTTTCCTGATTTCCCGTCTTCCTGTCGTCTCACCTCCTTGCAGCCTGGATGGTCGCTGAGCTCGTAGTTGGAGGCGTGAAGCGGCTGGCCGGCGTTCACCGGGTTCATGATGACTTTATCTCCCACAACCACCTGCAGCACATTAATCAGACAGTGTGATAAAATGTTCTGATTTCTGAACGAAACTGAACGTCGTTCAACTTCTGCTCAGCGATCAGCTGGAAAGGAAAAAAAATATTAAACTAAAATCACATAAAATTAGTTTCATATGTAAAATTGCTCAGACTCATGCATTAAAAAGTGAAATTAAAATAACAACTGTGATCTTTTTTAAAGTAAATTCTCAATAAATAAAGTAAATGTTAAATGTGATGCTACACAAATAAAAAATAACTTTTCTCAATGTTTTCATATTATCAACAGTTTATAATAAATATTTAATTTTTTATGGAAAATATTAAAATAGTTTAAACAGTCAGTAAAATAAAAATTCAATGTGTCTGTTTATAAAGCTAATGTACTAACAAATGCAATTTTTAATAAAATTGAGCAAAATTAAATTTATGTTCACTTTATGCGTTATGACAGTTTTAATGAATCAATTTTCTGAAATGTTTTTGAAACTTTTATATTTTGTTTTACTGAATTAATGTTTGGTACATTTTATACATTTTTTCATTTCTGAGAATATTTTGTTGTTAATATTTAATGAATCTTCATAAACTGACGCAGTAAACCACCAGTCAGCAGTAGCCAGCAATGGGAGGTTATATGAAGGTCATGTGAAGGTCATGTGAAGGTCATGTGAAGGTCATGTGAAGGTCATGTATTGTATATTTTGTTACGTTGTCTCCGTTGGCCCGGAGTTTCCAGAATGGTTGGATGAAGAGCCAGGATCCTTCGTTCCCCGTCCCGTCCAGCGTGACGCGCATGGCGTTCTTCTCCAGCAGCGCCGGCAGACGCTTGTTCACCGTCAGATATTTATTACTCTTCATGTGGAGAAGCTGCACATGAGATGAACATGTGGAGAGAGAGAGAAAAGCTGCTTTCACATGGCAGGAATTATGATCGATATCCGACATCTTCATTGTACTTCTGATGTTCTCATCCCAAACATCCAATCTTTCCACTTCCATCCCTAAATTGTCAGATCGTTCATGTCTGTTTTATCCATCATTAATGTGAGACATGCGTCATAATTCTGCAGCAGAAGAATCTGAATTTAAACAATAAAATGATAAGAATGAAGTGAAAGCATCACGTCCCAAACCCACCACTCCTGGTCCGACTCCAAACAGAACCGGGTCAGTCAGTGGCCGCAGCTGTTAGCTGTTAGCTTTCTATCAGCTTCCTTCTGTTGGTGTTTAACCACCGTTCTGCATTCACTCCCCTGTAATTAGCTCTTCATCTCAGATTATTTCATCTCCCTGCCTCTTTAATCCGGAGCGTTCTGATCGTTAATCTGACAGCTCCAGTCTCACAGCTGATTCTCCATCCCATAATAACCGCCCAGTTTAAAGCTCTGCAGGCAAAAACCTCAGGCGTTTCCTGTAACTCCTCCACTCCTTCATCTCTTTCTCTCTCTCACACACACACACACACACACACACACACACACCCTGCTGTCTTCACCACTGTGTTGACTCTCTCAGAGTCAATGCTGACTGGGCTTCAGGGCTGTAAAGTTATCCAGATGAGAGACGGCGGCTGGGAGAGATTCCCGCTGCTCTGATAACCTCTGATCAACCCAGATTAACAGATAATCTGGACCTGGTAGACACACCAGGTTAGACCAGGGTATAATCTTACATGGTTATACCTGAAACCATGTAAGGATCCGGATTAACATCTAACTCCCCGGACCTGCTGGTCAGGATTGCGGCTCTGTAACCATGGTTACTGAACCGGTTCCAATCCCAGATGCTTCGGATCGGCTCTTTGATGTCGGGAAACGGCGGTGAATCACCTGGTCGGCATGGAAACAGGGAGAGCCCCGTCCGGCCAGTAAAAAGTGAGTGGCCGATCACTTTCCACCTTAAGATTAAAAACATTCAAACTAATTGGAGGAAAGAAAAAGCCATGTGAGAATCAGGGTTGGTGCCACAGAACAGATTCTGGGTCAGCTGCAACTGCTGAGTCCAGCTGAGTGGAAGCAGAAACGGAACCACGGATCCGTCTGTCTGGATCTGGTCCGGATCCGGTCAGACTGATGGCATGGAGAGAAGCTCTGCAGGGTTCTGCTGCAGAACCAGAACCGGGTCCAACCTCAGCGTGTCACCATGCTGTGTTCGCTGAGCCTCAGAGGAAGCAGGAAACGCCGGCTACCTGGATGACGGTTCCGTATTTGACGATGTCACCATGGACCTTCCTGTTCTCTGTCTCGTTCTGCTTCTGCTCCAGGTTGGACGCGTGCTGCAGAACCAGAACAGAACCAGATCAGAACCAGACCCAGCAGAACCTCCTCCGCCTGCCCAGCCCGCTTACCTGCAGCTTCTGCAGCAGAACCACGTCGCCGATCTTGTCCTTCTCATGCTTGGCCTGCTTGGCCTTCCAGTACTGCTTCTGGGCCGAGTACCGGCTCATCGGACACACCTTGAACAGGCAGTCTGGAAAACAACAGAACCATTTCTAGAACTCTGTTTGGACTTTGGGCTTTGAGAAACCGTCTGATGAACAGGAAAAAAACCAAACCCAGAACCTCACAGGCGATAAAGATGATATCAGTTTGAATGATATCATTGATATAATGATATTATTATTCCTGGAATAAAAGTTTTATTCTTGTAAATAAGTGAAATTATTCTTGAGGTTTTTTTCCTTGCGTTCGGGTCGTGTTGCGTTCCGGTCGTGTTGCGTTCGGGTCGTGTTGCGTTCGGGTCTTGTTGCGTTCGGGTCGTGTTGCGTTCGGGTCGTGTTGCGTTCGGGTCTTGTTGCGTTCGGGTTTTGTTGCGTTCGGGTTTTGTTGCGTTCGGGTTTTGTTGCGTTCGGGTCGTGTTGCGTTCGGGTCGTGTTGCATTTGGTCGTGTTGCGTTCGGGTCTTGTTGCGTTCGGGTCTTGTTGCGTTCGGGTCGTGTTGCGTTCGGGTTTTGTTGCGTTCGGGTTTTGTTGCGTTCGGGTCGTGTTGCGTTCGGGTTTTGTTGCGTTCGGGTTTTGTTGCGTTCGGGTTTTGTTGCGTTCGGGTTGTGTTGTGTTCAGGTCTCATCGTGTTCAGGCCGTGTTGCGTTCAAGGCCTCGGGGTGAATCTGTGCTTTGGGAGTGCTGACAGGACCCGACATGCAGCTCTGAAGGTTTGCACAGAAATGTGATCAGAGCCTGAAGGCTCAGCTGGAAACCCGCCAGCAGATGCTTTGTTTTCATTTCTCTGCGCTGCAACCCGGCCATCCAGCCGCTCCCTGACCACCTCCTCTGTCTTCTGGACCCCTCCTGGTTCCAGAACCCGTCTCATTCCGGAGTGGGACTCTGAACCGAGATTCTGAGCCGTTGTGACATCTGGACCGGAGGAGTGAAAGAAACTGTCAATATTGACTCTCCTGCAGGATCCTGGGTGTTTCCTGCTTCCACTGTGTGTGTTTGTCAAACAGCAGATATGTGTGTGTGTGTGTGTGTGTGTGTGTGTGTGTGTGTGTGTGTGTGTGTGTGTGTGTGTGTGTGTGTGTGTGTGTTTAATGTTATGAGTTGTCGCTTTGGTCCAAATGGGTTCAAATCTGTTTCACACGGCCCAACCACACAGCTCTGTCTGTTTTTAACATCATCTACAAGATATTAAAAATGCATCTAAAACCAGATTACAGATTTTATTACAAAATAAATCATTAAAAATACATTTATTTATTATCGATAACAAGAAATTAATTTAAAATCCCTCTTTTATTATTTTTTGTGATAGGGCTTGATTATTTTTTTAATCATATTGCATATTCTGATCATTCCTGGAGCTTCTTTAGAAATCCGGACTGTGCTAACATTAGCAGTAGCTGCTAAATGTTTAGCATGAGATGCTATTTTAGGCTAGCATAGCTAATAGGCTAAGTCCTTTTAGCACAAGTTGAACACAACACTCGTCTTGAAGCAGAAATTAACCAGAGAAGCTGCTTCCATCGCTGCTGTTAGCGGATGTAGCTTGTCCGTCAGATTTACTGACATACCAGAAACGCTGGCATGCAAAGGTTCCTACCGGTTAACATTTTTTAAGCGTTAAAATCCTTGTAATTAGTTAATTTAAGTGACCGAGTTAAAGTCCAAGTATTAATTCATATCTATAAGAAACATATTTCAATTGGCTGTAAGCAGAAAATCATCAGAATTAACAGTTTTTTCACTTCAGTTGTTTTTTATGCACATTTTTCATATTGACCTAATGAGCTGCATTTATTTTAAACAATGTGCTATTTGAATTATTTTTCTATGTAGTTCATTTGTCTTATGGTGCAGTCTCTTATTTTCTATATTTCCTTTCAATCTGCTGCTTCCATTGACCTTTGACCTGAATCTCCTCACTGCGGGACAGTAAAAGACATTTCTATTCTAGATGTTCTGGATTTTCTTCCTTGAGGTTTATGTCACATTTTTTTCTGCGTTCCTCCTGACTGAACCGGTGGAACTGGGTCGGGAAGTTTTGACCTCAAACAGGAAAGTTTAGTCAGACTGAGAGTCAGAAACTCTGAACGTAAAGTTTGAGCCGTCAGTCTCTGTCTGTGATCCACTTCTAAACTGGACCGCCCCCCCCGGGCCCCGGCGGAGCCGACCAGATGGACGGGCCCCTCGGAACCAGCCGGGCCGGTCCCTGGCAGCGGTCGGCAGAGAGACACTGCTGGAAGCTTGGTGTTGCTGCGGCTCCCAGCGGATCGGAGCTGGACTCGATCTAAAGGCGTTATTTCTGTTCCTCATGCAGCTTTAATGGCTTCCTCCTGGTTCCGACCCAGGAACAGTCTGGTACCAGTTCAGAACTTCTCAAACTGGTTCAGACTCATTCATTATGTCACCGTTTATACATAAATCATGTTTTATATTCCAGCTGAATGAACTGAACCAAGCAGAAGAAAAAACTATCAGATTAATAAAAACGACACATTTTATCCTGAAGAGGGAAATTTCACTTTTCATTTTTTAAATAACTAATTATACATATTGATCATTTAATCTGATTCTTTGAAATCTAAATCACATTAGCATGGATTTGTTAGTAATGTTTGTGTTAATGAAGGTTTTTCTGTCTGTTCCTGCTGTTTTCCTCTCATTCAGACCCAACCTGGGTTTTTCCTGCTGCTTTTAATGCTTTCCTGTCTCTGACAATGTGTGATTCATAACTTAACCTTTACCAAATGTTTTACAGTGTGAAACAACAATGACGGAAGCAGAAGGTGAAACTGATGAAATAATTTGTTTTGGGGAGAGGAAGACGTGCAGGAAGTGGTGCGAGACTGGGAATCGAACCGACGACCCGTCCTCTGCACATGGAGACGACCAGAGACCCAAACACATTTTAGCTGTTTTTAATTTGAGGTTTAGGATGTTTTCCCTCCTGACCCGGTCGACCCAGTTCCACTGGAACCAGAACTCCACCATCTGCTCCACCTCCAGCTGATGGTTCTCTGAGTCAAACCAACCTGTTCCCCTCCTGGCCTGTGGGGGCGCTGCACCAAGAACCACTGAAGGAAACCACACAANAAAACCTCTGAAGACGCTGAGAGCAACTTCCTTCTTCACCAGATGGAAACAAGATGGAGGATCAGATTTTAGTGTTGGAGGATTTTTCTTTAGTCTTTGGCTGAAGACCAGGAGCCATTTCTGCTGCTAGCGCTAGGCTAACATGTTAGCTTTGGTTTTATTTACCCAGAATGCCCTGCAGTGTAGTCCACTTCCTTTATAAATAAACTTATAGAAATAATCAATTTGAACTGAAAGTTGTGAGGAACATTTTTTTCTGTAATTTAAAAAATATAGAAAATCTGCTAACTGGCCGTTGTCATGGTAACCGGCGACCCGCCCTCAGGCCTGAACCTTTCATGGTAAAAGCTGGATATTCCTGGTTTTATCTGTGGATGGAGACGGGCAGCGTTACCTCTGAACTTTTTGGGCGGGTTCTCCAGATCTCCAGCAGCCGGTTCCACGACGCAGCGATCGTCCACCAACCTGCAGACACACAAACAGAAACACTCAATAACCTGCAAACTGCCTCAGCGACGCCTCAGAAAACAAAACACAACAACTCAGTCAATTTAACCCAGAATTAGGAATACATTCAGTTCTATGATCAGAGAAAAACTAAAAATCCAAACTAAGTTAGTTCTGAAGAATGCGACCTGAAGGTATAGGACCTTCAGGACCTGAAGATATAAACCCTTTTTCTCCTGTCATCCCAGTGATATACTGGTTAACACTAACTGAGCTAAACTGGGAACATTTGCTCGGATTTAGTGTCAGAAAAACTGAAAAATTACAACCAGCTCTAAATAACTGAGCTGCTTTATTCACGTCGTTTTCTCTCTGGTGATGGATGGAAGGCCTCCTCACCATCACCCTAATCTTCAGTTCCCTCCACTGATTCTCTGTCAGATTAAAAATAAAATTTGAAATAAATAAAAGATTCTGCAAACAGAAATATCTGTAGATCCAACTAAATAAAGTCTGATGGTTAAAAGTTCAACTGTAACTCAAAGTTCCCAACATTATGAACTGAAAAATGGGTCACTGATGATGTTTTGAATGAAAACATTGTTTATGATGATAAAGTTGGAGGTTATCGTGGTATTCTTGTTAATGAATCATGAACTGATTCTAGTCTGAACCTCAAAGAACAAAACTAACAATCATCCTCAGATCTTCATATTAAACCTCTGAAAATAACCAAAACATCCCAAACTTCCAAGTGTTAAATAAAAACATTTCAGTAATAAAACATCTGAATTAAACCTGACGACAGACAGATATTAAAAATGGCCGCCGTCCCGTTCAGTTTCCAGCCAATCGGCAGTGAGATGGCGGCTGATGCTGAGCAGCAGAACCGGACGCGACTCGTAAAGCGGCTGAAATGAAGCTGAAAGCTGCAGGACGGCCGTCTGAACACAGGAAGTAGATCTATTTATAGACGCGGTTTCTAACTCAGCTCCACATGTTGGTCATGATGAAAAACGCTTCACATCCGACAGCAGTTACTGTTTATTACTGTTTATTACTGTTTATTACTCTGTAATAAAGGTGCCTGCAGACCCAACCTGATTAGTGTTTGTTTTCTGGAGACGTATTTCAGTTCCTGATGCAACTCGCTTGCTTGAGTTGAGCAGCTGAGTTTCATAAAGAGAACAAAGTCTCATCTACCCATAGAACATAAAATAAAACTCAATAAAACACAAATTATGATGAAACTGCTTGAGAGGATGTTAAAATTTGGCCTTTTTGGGTTAAAAATAAAGATGAAACAGACATATTTAAAAATTTATCTTAATATTTTGTAATATTTATAGTAATTTATATAATAATCATAATAATAAGATGATTTAAAGACTTATCTCAATGTGTTGACGGAAGACAAGAACTGTTCTAAAAATAAAACTTCCTGGTTGTCAGACGAGCTGCACCAGTTACACTGCAGCACTACAGGCTGCAGCACTACAGGCTGCAGCACTACAGACTGCAGCACTACAGACTGCAGCACTACAGGCTGTAGCACTACAGACTGCAGCACTACAGGCTGCAGCACTACAGGCTGCAGAACTACAGACTGCAGCACTACAGCACTACAGACCG
>CAEFZX010018069.1:0-48076 GCA_903066825.1 Alfaro cultratus
CTCAGGAGAGAACGGGTCAGGAGGGACAGAGGTTAGAGCTGCTGCTGACTGACTCATCTGTTGTTAAATGTGGTAAAGGTACAAGGTACAAGTTAAATATATGAATATGTTGGTAATTGTTTTCCTTAATTCATTAAATGCTAGTGAAATGGAGGCAAACAGTCTGTAGCTAAGCTAACTATGCTAAATGGTTGATAATCTCAGTCTACCCACCTCTCGGAGAAAAACTGGGTTATAAATTGACATTCTTGCCTTTTTCTCTCTCTCTATTTATTTTGAAAACCTGATTTTATAACTTTTCTTAGTAGCATAGTAACTGCCACTGTCGTTCTTGATTACAGTTCAACAAGATACTGTTAAACCGCACCAGGTTGCAATGTGTGGTTTAATTGTTGACTGAAAGCTTCAAATAAAACTTTCTGAGGACAGACTATAGAGACAGATGATCCAGTAAAGACAATTCATTCTTTACAATTTCACAAATTTCACATGTACTGCTCCCCAGTACTTGTATCAAGAAAATTCACACAGCTCCGTCAACCCCCTCACCAGCTGTTTAGCATGCACTGAGTCATGCTGACAATTAAGTTTTATGATAAAAAAAAGAGCGACTCTGCATTTAAAATGACAAGCTGACATGCGTATGGCAGGGAAGGCCCATTTTTAATGCATCCAACAGAAAAGAGGAGAGATAAGATGTACAGAAAACATACTTGATCTTCTAGTGCTCCAGATATGGGCTGCAGTAAGGAAGAGAACCAGCAGGGGGCACTGTGTTCCAAGACAGCTGGAGGGATGAGTAATCACTTGGCTCTTGGCTCATGTGACTGTGTGCTGCTGAAACACTGACCCAAACTCTGTCTACAAGCTGCCTCTGCTGCAGCGTTCACATACCAACACTGAGCTTTAGGTCTCTGTTCTTCAGGGACATGCAGAGCTTTCCACCAAGCACCGACACCTGCTCCACTGCTCCATCGTCTCAACTGTCCCCTGCTCCACCCTCCCCTTCTCTACTGTTCCACCTTCCCCTGTTCCACCGTTCCATCGTCCCCTGCTCCATCGTTTCACTGTCCCCTGCTCCACCATTCCCCGCTCCATTGACCCCAGCTCCACTGTCCCCAGCTCCACCGTCCCACCATCCCCAGCTCCACCGTCCCCCGCTCCATCGTTCCCTGCTCCACCGTAAAGCAAGGGACAGTTGCTTCACCGTCCCCTTTATTTATTGGGGACGGTCCCCTGCTCCAATCTCCACCTGCTCCATTCTCCCCTGGAAATGTTCGCTCATCAAAAAAGTCTGACCACATCCCCCTAAGTGCAAGGCCAAGTTTTGACAAAAGAACAAGGTTCCCCAGCAGACAGACAGACAAAGCAAGCACAAGGATGCATGCTCCCAGAGACACAAACATGGCTGAACTCATGTTCCATCACCAATGCAACCATAACAAGATTCGGCAGCAGAAATCTTTGCACATTGAAATGTGGAAGCAGCAACCAACAACTGTTTTCTAGATTTTTTTATTGTGACAACATTAGATGATGTATTGCTCACACTAATAAGGTCTCAGCTAATAAGGTCTCAGCAGACATTTTGTAATGTCTTCTTGTTATTCAGGTGCCATGCATTCAGCCTCTGGGTGTCTGTGAGTTACTGCTGACTCAGCCCTGTAGTAACTCACTGCATGCTGGGTATTTGTGAAGACGAGGTCATTAGCCAGGAAAGGAAGTTCCTACTCCAAATATAGACGGTGGGGGGTTAGGAGGTAAATTCCACACAAAGCAGAACGGACATCTCTTTATTTTCCCTCTCTCCAACAAACCTTCCAACTCCTTTACTTCCTTATTTACCTGAGTGGCCATGACAACCAGGCTCAGATTACCAGCAGCTTGACACCAAGACAAGTGGCCATTTTAGAGACAAAGCCAGGGAAGAGACATGCTGAGGGAAAACCGCTCAGAAAAAAAATGCATCACTAGCACATTTTGTGCTGGTATAACTTAACATAATACACTTCACTTCTGTAGCAATGGTCATCATTGGAACTCCTTTTTTAAAGAATTGTGCAACATGCTGTAATCACCTTTAGGCTGAGGAAGCTGTGGTGGTAAAAAATATTAAATGCCCGTAATGTACAACATGATCCCTTCTCACTCACATCTGCAGCTAGAAAGTCGAACACATCGCAAGAGTTAAGTTGGAGTTTCAAAGGCAAGGAAGAGACGACAGCAGACCCCTAATGCCTGCTCTGAAAGGGAGGATCTGAATAGAACACGGCCATCTCTATCCCATAATGACAGTACACTGAATGAGCTGAGCCCTGGGCCTCTGGAGGACGGAGGGGGAGCCAGATCGACTGCTCCATTCTCAAATAATCCTGAAGTGAGTCTAAGAAGCAGCTAAGGTTGCATGAAGATTGTAGATCGGACTAACAGACACTGTGCATGATTACAAAAGGTCAATACAAATAAGAGAACGACTAGGAACATATTATGGCACGGAGCATTAGCCAGAAGGTGACGTCCCAGCTGAGTGCACTGAATAGTCGACTAATGTAGTCGTGGTCTGGTGTCTGATTCTCTTCACAGGACATAACTGCTGCTAAAAAAATATAGAAAATAGACCTGGGTGACAAAACAATAACCAGATCTATCAACAATATGTCTGGTAGAATGTTGATAAATTCACCAAACTCCGATCTAGAACCACACAGCATTTTGCAGGATGTAAGCAGAGGAAACGCTTTAGTTGATCAACTTCTCAAGCCCAGCTAATCAAGGTGGGAGGCATCAGTGTCGTAAAAGGAAAGTTCGGACACTCCCATAGACTCCCCTAGAAAGAATGGACTGTAGAAGTCAATTTGGGTCATGGAGATCCAAATAGTTCCAAACAGCAGCAGTTCCAGGACTGAATGTAGTTTATTCTGTGTTTCAGCAGTTTCTCCGAGAAGTTGATGAAAATATTTTCTTGCTGACTGCTCTTTACCACAATTTACCAACAGTGATATTTTAAGTGACTAGTTTTTGTGAATTCAGGAATTTTAGTTGCTAGTTTCATTTTAACTGCAGCTAGCTCATTGCGAGCATGACAGGTTTAAGCGGTTTTATTTCAATCTGTCTAATTCAGCGTTTTACAATATCCATTGCAGCTTAAATTTTGAAAGTTGATCCTTTTCTTATTTTTGTGGAAATTCCAGTTACTGAACTACCTCAACTATAAAACGTTTAGCCTTTCTAATGGTCTTTTTTTTTTTACTTCACTTTAGTAATTTTCTAGCTGAGTCTTTGGTTTTTTTAGTTCCACGTAATTTTACGTAAATTTCATAGTACTTTAGAACAAATTCAAGTTAAACATCTGTCATAGGAGAGGGCAGAGTAAGTTTTAAAATATATTTTCCAGGTGATGGGAACAATTTCAGTGAACTACTTATGCATGCAGACATTTGAACAAAAATGAATTTAACAGCATAACCTTCACAAAGTTGATATTTACTGCAGGACTGTTAATTACATTTATATTATTAATGTCTCCTTCATGTCCAGGAAGTTTGCCAGAAGACATTCCATTGTTAAAACGTTCTTATGCAAGAACTGTATTTTTTTTTTTTCTTCTGCAGGACGTTCTCCTGCCAACATTCTTTGCCAGTCGTGGCAGCTGTCGTTGTTGACTATTGTTCTTTATTTGAATATCACTTGATCAAGCCTTTTCTAACATTCCACATAACAGAGTAAGTAATAAGTAAATGTGTGATTTGTGCCGATATATTGGGTTAGTATATCGGTAAATAGTCAAAGCTTCAATATTGGTACTGAATCAGAAGTGAAAAAATTGTATTGGGACATTCCTACTGAAAACACTTCTCCTTTAGAGCCAGATATCTGGAAATATGGATAGGGCTTTACGAAGAAAGACACACCACCACTGTTTACAAACTTACATCCCACAATGCAACACGTGGCTACAGGAAAGCATGTGGCTTTTGCTTGGCAGCCATGTTGGATCAAGATTGTACGCTCAAACGAACTCTGCTGTGTCCACAGCTACATAAACCGCACTGAAGGGGGAACCAAACTAAACACACATAATTACATTATAACCATTAATGGATTAACACATAAATAAATGGCATACATTTTAAAAAAGGAACAACAAAGAGTTGATGTTCTAAATCTAAGGTTGAATAAAAGCTACATGATTTGAAATGACATTTCAAAGCACGTCGCATTAGGGGAAGTTTTAGAGTTGGGTCATTAATTGTCTCTAGTGACTTTAGAGTGTGAGCCAGAAGTTGTATATGAATCTCAGAAAAAAATAAAATGACATATAAGGAGATGAGAGTATGATCAATAGTTTGAAGTTTTGGGATAGGAAGATTTTTGATTGTTTCACAGAGTTGCATCATGTATATCTGCCAATAACTAAAAACTATACCACAACTTTAATTCATCAAAACGTGCTTCAGATCTAGGAGAGATTTAAATCAAATCGCTAGCCGAAGTGTTCAAGTACATTCACAAAGCCACTGGAAATCAGCCTCTGTCCTTCATACTAACCTAACAACTGACTAAATGTGTTTACTAAGACGCTCCTGTTGTACAGCAGCTTCTCTGACTCCTGTTTCATAGCAACAGAACGTTTTTAGAATCAACCGTCTCTTCTTCTCTTCTGACCAATAACCGTCCAAGACAATGTTAGAGGTAAACAACAAAGGAAAGATGGTTAGAAAGTAGAAACGGCGATGCATCTGAAAAAAAACAAACAAAAAAAACTAGACGTCCCTGAATGGTTGCCATGGGAGATTCAAGGATTTCTCAAACACGCATGAAGGCATCCGAGCAACACTCCAGGTGTGTTCTGGAGAGGGAACAACATCGTAACATAATGTTAAAGCTCAGAAAAGTCCCTTTTACATTCTAGACCCCTTTAATGGGCTCAAACTAGCATCTGATTGGTGCATTTCTCATTTTAAATATGAAGGACTTAACGAAAGCAATCAGGCATTTGACACGTTTCATTAAACACTTTGAGACTCATCCAGTAAATATGTAATTTCTTTTATTAATGGTATATGTTGAAATAGTAAATCATTTACCAACTGAATAGACACTTTCAGGTAATAATGAAGTTACCAGGTAACCAAAGAATATCGTAAACTGTGAATATGGAAGAAGAAGGAAATTATCAATTATTTAATCAATGATTAAATATTCATCTTATGGCCCGAACAAATCAGTGTCCAAAGACTATTTGTCAAAACTGCCACAACTTTCACTTTCTATCCTAATCCCCGCTCCATCTGCCCAACTCAACCAGCAGAAGTCCAGCTAGCTGCTAACCAACCTTGTCCTCTTTTCAAGCACCAATGTCTACAGCATGCCTCATTGTAGCTCCTGTCTGGATGGATATTCTGATTTCTGGGGGTAGTTAGAGAATGGCTGCCAGGTCTAAACACATGCCTGTCTTTATACAGTCAGCAAAAACCTTGCCAAGCAACACATTCATCGACATTAAGGATGCATCCATACTGCCAGCAATGCTTAAGATGATATTATTAAAGCAATATCTTAGTTTCTTGTGAGACAGAAAGAACCGATGTTAATATAACGGCAGGTATTTCATGTCTTTTAGGTTCTAATTGAGGCTTGAAGGACTAATGTTCCTCTCCTGATAGTCTCAACACATTGGCAACAGCTACATTTCAACAGGAGACGCATTAAAACGCATGTTGCATAAGCCAGTGCAATACTGAAAGGTGTTACTCACTGAGGCTTAAATAACACTGAAGCCTGGCAGCCATTTTGAATCGTTGAAAGGTCAAATGTTCCTTCATGACCCCTCCAGACTCACTCTAAGCTCTGGTGCAGCAGCACTAAAGTTAGATTCACCCAAATTTTAAACAGGTATCACATTAAACATGCCAGCTTGAACATAATGACAACATTGACTTGAACTGGAGTAGCTCTGTACTTTCATTTAGAGCTTTTTCTTTTTCAATCTTTAATTCTTGCCTTTCTGGAGGAAAATTGCTTTATTTTTGGACAACTGTTCCTTCCTGTTTTGGATGCTGTATAGTTTGACTGATTTTTCATACTTTGCTAAGGAGAAGGTTTTGAAGCTGTTAAACCTTGGATGTTTTATCTTCTACCTCAGTCATGGATTCTTCCGCTTCAACAAGTTTGTCTTCAACCAAATCAGGAGGTACTGCTGCTCCCTGTGCCTCCCTCTCCCACCTTCCTGTCTCTAGAAGTGAAGAGCCATCTGGAGAGACTGAACCAGAACAAGGCTGCAGGTCCAGACGGTGTCAGTCCTAAAGAGCAATTTCATCTCTGTGGGATTCTAAAACATCTCTACAACTTTATCTTGACCCGATGGGAAGTTCCATTGTTGTGGAAGACATTATGACTGGTTCTGGTACCAAAGAAAACTCACTATTCAGTCATCAACGACTATAGACCTGTTGCCCTGACATTACACATCACAAAGGTCCTGCAGTCTCCTCATTTCAGTGGAGCTGGACTTGAAGATGCCATCATACTCCTGGATAAACAAACCCACCGTCATCTGGACAAAGCAGGCAGCACTGTGAGGATCAGGTTCTGTAATTTCTCAAGTACATTAAACACAATTCAGTCAAATTTGCTTTGTCACAAACTCCAGAGAAACAGGTGGAGGCCAACAGGCACCAATATAAAGTCCATTAAAACAAGTCTAGAACTAACAAACACAATGAATGGTCTTCTCTAAGTCAATCAAATTTAAAAAAGATTTAACTTTGGCCAGCAGATGCAGATGACAAAAGCTGGATTTGACTCCAGAGTCAATTTGTTTATTAAATTTAAACTCCTGATAAGGTTTCTGACATATTTACTTAACTGGCAGGAACTGTCACCAAATGAAATACATTCAGTATTTCAGTAATATAAAAAAAGTTTTTACTCAGCCACTGGTTAACACCTATTACCTAGTCTACAAAAGACCACACTAGTTATACCTGGCTTAAGAGAGAAATAAATTTGTAAGTCATCTATGGAAGGACACTTTGCGAACAGACATAATTTCAACTAATGGCAGCATATAAAGGGAGAAGAGAAGGGGACCAAGAACGGAGTCTTGCAGCACTCCACAAAGAATTTATCTGTCAGATAGTAAGTAAGCCACTTCAGTGCAGTGCCACAAATACGAACAAAGTGTTTCAAATGAGACGGGAGGACAGAATGGTCCACCATGTTAAAGGCTGCTGTAAGGTCCAAAAGAACCAGAACGACAGAACGCTTACTGTCAGCAGACATATTGTCGTTATGTATTTTTAACAAGGTGGTCTCTGTACTGTGTCTCAATCTGAAACCTGACTGAAATTTTTCTAAAATGTCATGTGATTCTAAGCTCGCAGTTGTATAAATTTTACCTTCTCTTTCTCAAATTTTGGACAGAGAAGGTAAATGAGAAATATCTAAGATTAGATCAAACGGAAGAGTCAAACTGGGGCTTTTTAAGAAGAGGACAAAAAGAGCCAGCGCACTTATCGAGCAGGTGTGTGTGTGATATTCAAACACACAAACAAAGTTTGTTCACATAGATATATGCCCTTATATCAGTCTCACTGTGCGTTCAGTGACACAGATATGACAGCAAAATTATCAGCAGCGCAATACAAACGGATCAGGCTCGAAAACTGCAGGACAGGTGAAAGCCTTTTAACACCTACACTTTTCTTAGTGAGATGGTTAAACAGTCACAACCCCCACAGGTGGAACACCCACTTACTCACACAACTTAGGAGGATGATGGCACTGTGTCAGACCACTGGTAGAGATTTTTGGGTTTCAGGGTTCAAGTAAAGAAAATATAACCAGATTAAAAGGAAAAAACTGTTCACTTCTATCTGTAATGCTGGTACAGAATGAGATCTGGACTTCAGCTAGAGGCAAAAGTTTTAATGACTTTTAAACTTTAGCATTTTCATATGAGGAAGATGGAGTATCTCACGATACGGTATTCTGATCACGATACGATATGTATCACAATATTTGGCAAACGATACAATTTGATGCACTTTTACAATTTTCTGAAAGATTTTAGAAGGACAGAGTGATTTTAGTGACATTTTGTATTCAATAGACTTGGATTTAATTAACTGAAAACTGATTAAAAGCAACAAGTACACAATACCTGACTCTGAATGGACAGAGTATAACAGTCTACAGCTGGACACAATGAATCAAAAATGCAGTGAGAAAATTAGTTTCTGTCATTTAATTAATGTGGATTTGACATTTATTGAAGATTTGAGATGTCCAAAAACAAAGGAATCTAATGTGGTATTTTTTACATTTGGAAGCTCAATCCCTTTCACGTAACCGGAAAAGCCATTTTTTGACATTTCTCTAATATGGTTTACTTATTTTAGCATAACTCCGGTTTTACTTGGCGTATTAACACAATTTAAAAACTGGTGTGTAGTTTATAATGTGCTCTTTAAGCACAAGTTGAAAGTAAAACTGGGGGAGGTGGAGTCTTGCTGCTACATCGACACAAACCAGATATGTTAAAAAGATGGTATAAGCCTATGGACTCCTATGGTTTAACGTATTGATACTCGTGGATAAAAAATTGATACCTTCCGAGGGTGGGAACAAAAATCGGTATCGTAAAAGCTATATAATTATACAGCCCTAATTTGAAGGCAAGATTAATTTATTAGTTGAGCACATTTTCAGTGACAAAACAATTCTAAGCAATTTACGTGATTGAAAAGAAAATACAACAAACAGCAAAAAAAAAAACAAAAAAAAAAACAACACTAAATTGCAATGGTAAAGTGAGGGAAAATGTTTATGGCGTTCCAGTTAATGAAAGGCAGATCTAAACGAATGGGTTTTAAATCTTGATTTGAACGGGATTTATCACACAAAACCCATTTTATACTTAAATGCATTTAGTGTAGCATCTCTAGGAGGCAGGAAAGTTGAATTTAGTGTCTACTGGTGCAGAATAATTAATTAAAATAATATTTTCAGTTTGGGTCATTTTCTCTATTAATTATTGCATTTTTTTTTTACAATAACATCAGTATTTATGCACAAAGTCATGGACTTCCAGCTAAGCAATTTCACAAATCCGCCATTTTTATTTCTCGCAGCAATTTTGGAGTCCAAGATCAAAGATGCAGAAGCTGTTTGAAAATCTTCGTTTGGTTGGTGTATTAATCCACACTATAAAACTTTATTTATCCAAGCAATTTTCCCACATCAGTGGAGGAAATCCTCTTTTTTTGTGTGAAGCACTTCAAGGACAACTGATTCATCAAATTCCGCCAGGATCAAGAGGGATTTACCAATAGATTTTTGCCCCGTTTACACGGCGCCGTGTAAAAACCATAACGATTTTGCTGTGATCCAGCCACCTATGATCTCGCAGTCTCTCACACCGGGACTTTTTGAAACCAGCTATCATGAGTGAAACCTTTCAGGAACTAACAACAAAAACAATGGCGGATAGCGGTGCACTGTGTGAACTACTTAACCTGTTCAACTGAACAACTCTTGATAAGGACTATCTATGTGTTAGACAGGCACTTGGTTCATGGGAGGCAGAGAAGGGTTATTAGTTCTAAACGAGGTGGAAGCTAAGGGTCAAAAGGACATTGTACTCTCAATGATATGCTAAAAATCACAGCGCCGTACAGTGGCCTGGCACTGGAACTACAACGGATTAAAGGTGTTTTGGCAGTCTCATCTAAACGTGGAACTTTTCCGCAATCAACATCTGAAAATACCAGCAGTTTCCACTCATCTTGTGTAAACTTAGCCTTTGTCTCATTGACGGTCGGTTCCTTCTCTCTATGGAAATGACGGACACAGCAAAGCAGAAGCTGAAAAGAAATGCTACAATGACAATAAACTTTATTTTAGACATTAATTTATTGTGTCGATGTGACATCTGGGACGATGTTTTAGCTAGAAGCAGCAGTATGTTAGCTTTGTGTGCTAGCTTTTAGTTCCACTGAGTGTTATTACACAAACGTTGTCTTTGCCGTTTTTGTCTTGGGGAACATGATCCAAATGCATTCAGTGATGTTCTTGGTGCTAGGATTACCGTAGTTAACTCGCTAAGTATGTTAAGGCCTCATTTACAAGGCGAGTTCATTCTTACTGTGGTAGCGTTTTCTGGCTCCAGCATGTGAGGTTGGATGGACAAGTCTTCCATAGTTTGACATCTTTAAGTAAATTTTGAAATAAAAAGTTATCAAACTGCTATGAAACTATAAAAAGTGGTGAAACGGGATCTGGAGGGGCGGGGCATAAAGTGCCTGAGTTTCATCAGGACAGAGGTAAAAAAAAAAAAAGGGGGCCCGTGGATCTCAAACCAAGAGGAATTCAGACTAGCACGTTGCAGTTCCACTTTCTTTACACAGGCCACTACTGAATGATTTAAATGTTAAAAGGAAGGCTTTAAAAGCATGGTAAGTCCACTTTAGAGGAACTCAGTGTTTTGGAGTTCCTCTAACAGAATGTTTCTGCTCCATGTTGGGTTCTGGGGACCTGAGTGATCTGGAATGCTGATACTACAAGTCTTTCATTTATTTTGATGCCAAGACATTCAGTAATTTGAACAAGAACATTTAGTTTCTTGTAAGTCCTTCCACTCCTACAGGGAGCCAGTGGAAGGACTTTAGAACTGACTTTGATTTTTTAGGCAGACTTGTGAAGACACTGTTGCAATAATTACTACTACTAAAGATAAATGCATGGATGAGTTTCTCTAGATGTTGCTGGATTGTAGATCATAGTTCTCACTCTTAACCATTACTGCTTCAATTTATATCCAGTTGTAAAACAAAAATGTGCTCTTGCTGTTAGACAGCAAATTAATTAAAGGCTGTCAATTTGAATATTGCACCAAGAATCATTGTAAATGTAGGTATGATGCTAACGGGAGACATGAGGCATGAATCTCAATATGTAGATTGAAGCTATGGGTGGGAATTTATGATTATCACTAATTGTGAAAAATGTTTTATAATAAGAACTTTGATTAATTGCTCTCATAATAAATTTAGAATAATGATGCTTAAACCCCCCAAAACTGTTAGTATTTGCTAATCACTGCAGTGTTCCTCAGGCTTGTATCCCAGCCTTCATATAATAAGAAACTAGTGTATGCAACGGTGTTGATTCATACTTTAAAATAATCACCGGATGTAATGTTGCTTCTTGAAAATTTATATTACTGACTGTAGTACAAATTGCCAGTTAATTTTTTTACTCCTCCTTCTATTCCACAAATGTCAATGTGAAACAGCTTAAACCCCAGCCTGAAACATAAACAGCCTGAAATTGGGAATCCCCCCCATATGCTTCTTCACATTGGGGGAATTTATACACTTTGGTAAAGAGGAGGACAGGCATGTGAGGGGAGGAGAGGATGGTTATTTAGGAGCTTTGTTGTTTCTTTTCATCTTATCATTTTAGCTGCTCTCTCTTGTCTCTACTCGTTTGGTTTCCTGGGCTTCATCTCTTCCACATAACTCTGCTTAAAGCTGCTGTATGCAACTTTTACAAAAAAATATTTTTTACTCATGCATGTCAGTATGGTATGAGACGGATAATGTCAAAAAATTAGCTCCTCTGCCTTCTCCCAGAGGCAGACGAGAAGGCAGTGCTACCTAGAACAACCAATCAGAGCCAGGAGGAGGATCTTAATGCTGTCCTTCACATCTTCATGTGGCGATGCTCTATTTATATATATATATGTATATATATCACAATCAACTATCTTCACTTGTTATAAAAATGCTATATATCTTAAGTTAAAAGACATTGGACTTTGATATTTAGCAACATGAAATTGGGCCTCTGTCTCTTTAAGATACTCCATCAGGAAGTTATCACAACATGGCTGCTCCACCCTTTAACAAAGTTTTTTTTTACCACCGCTGGACTGAGAAGTAGCTTCTGTAATGTGTTCAGAAGATGTGTTTGCTAATTGCTGCTGGCTAATCTTCAGGAGCTGCTCTGTGAGGACGAGGCTCCAAAGCTTGGAAACTGCAGCTCAGAGGAGAAGCTGCGCCTCGAAGGTCCACCCAGGCAGTTTGCACAGCTGAATGGTTGCCATGGGGATTACAATGTTTCTCAAACATGCATGAACGAATCAAGACAACATGCCAAGTATGTTTTTGATGGGGTAATAAAAATTTAACATAATCTAAAGCTCAAAAGGTCAATTTAGTATAACAGTGCCCATTTAATTTACATTGCAAAATGGGCATTCGAAAAGCAACACTTGTGAAGTTATTCAATTTCAAGCACAAACCATTCACCCTGTGTGGACCAATAATTTGTCCACTCAGTTGGACAGCCTTATCTGATGCAGAAAATGGTGTCCACGATGCTAAAGCTAATAGAAAGTGACAGGAACATTGTCATAACAGAAAAATCAAGCGTAGCTGGGAAGATGTGGGTCAGTCACAGCCAATATGATCATCATCACCATGTGCAATAACACAGCAAGTCCATGGCTTCAAATATTGGCCTGCTTTAAGTTTTGTGCTGAAAATCCCAGACATAAACATGACCTTGAGATGAACACAATTTACCTGAAATCTTTGGAGACTTCAAGAAAGTTTGGTGGTTTTAGAGAGACTGTGCAGAACCTGAGATCTCTGCATTGGCCGTACAATCTCCTGGGTTTCTGGGCCCCTGGGGGTCTAGCTCCCTCAAATGGCCGAGTTTTAAAGCAAACAACACACAAGTACTCCCACCGTAGAACATGGGACTCACTGAGTAACAGGCTGTAGAAGGCCACAGTCCAGGGGTTTAGTGCACATTTTGTTTCTTTAGTCAGAAGCAGCAACACTTGTGTCAGCTGTAGCTATGGAGGAGGAGCAATCCTCTCTCTGTCAGAGAACCAGCTCTATATTGACAACCTGACAGTCACAACATGGAAAACAAAGAGCCAGCCCCGTGGTCTTCGAGGTGGAAGCACGACTAAACGGATCAGCGTTTCTGAAAACGCTTCCTGCTGTCATAACACAGCTGAAATTATGAACAGGTCTTAATGATAATAAAAAATAAAAAAAAAATGCTGAAATTGTTGCTTTGCTCATATGAACACTGGACTTCCTTCCTAACAAGAAATGTGCTCCTACTAACCTTGAATGTTTGCACATTCCATCAATCTCCAAACTTTCAGAGGCCCATAGAAGGGTGTACATCTTGTACACAGGTCTGTCCACACACACACACACACACACAAACACGCACACACACACACACACACACACACATTTCTTGGCCAACCTTATTAGGACACATCTCTGACATCCATTTATTGTGGATAATTACACTATTTCTACGAATTACAAATACCCCCCCAAAAATGTATCCCACATGTTATTAGCCCGAATCCAGACATCAGGCACTGCTTGGCCTTGCTTCGTTCAAATTAGCTTGCTGATCATATGAGAAGTGTCCAACATGTTGATAAAAACAAGTACAGGCTGACAAAATGCAGAGACTGAATCGGCATCTGAAATGGAAGTCACGGTGGGCAGAAAGGCTCAGGTTTGTTCAGAGAGAACGAGCTTTCTGAGATTTCCTGTTGTGGCTAGATGACTTCAGTAGACTTCCAGACGTATAGGCTTGTCTGTGCCCCAAAATGTAACCACAATAAAAACAGAGCAGAGTACATTTCCTTTGTCAGTGAACACAATGTTTATTCAAGATAACAAGAAGGTACAGGTCACAGGGAATGGGGTGGGGGGGGCGTGTTAGAGAGGCTCATGTTACCACTGGTTCCAAGTGGCCAGGTTGGAAAGCTTCAGCCCACCCAGTCTATTAAAAGATGTGAAACATATTCAGAGAATGTCAGCTCCAACCAATGACAGCTCAGCCCCAGACACGCCAATCAGGTCCTCAACACACATCAAGATCAAACCAGATACTGGGCAAAGTCCCAACTCAACACCCTGCCAGGGGAAGGTTGTCGTTTTTCCACTTATAAAGTAAAAGCCGACTAGGTCCCGGGCGTACCACACCGTTCTGGGAAGCTTTACATGTTATTCTTAATCTCTGATGGAAGGAAAACAATCACGCGACGAAGCAACAACGGTGACTTAATGATTCAACTTGACATTGTCTTTTGATCCTGAAGCACTGACACAAATGTTTTCACAACGATAAGCTGAATATGACCTATTGAGTTAATGACAGAGCAAACAAAAATTAAACTGAGGCGAGATAGCCATGCTTCCAGTTTAGACTAAAAGATAAGCGGCCCAGTCAGAGAACAGCGGCACGTTTGACGTGTATACCGCTGAGGACGAGTAATACAAGCCTACGTGGAGTAATCCAGCAAGGCCCTGGCACACAGGCAGCGGCTGGGTTGGACATTACATCACAAAAGATCCTCAACCACAAAAAAAACCCAAACAGGAACTTCCTTTCTAATGATTCCCACTGATTCATATTCCAAATATGAAACAATTGTATCAGGGTGATGGTAATAGAATGCACAAAGAAGAATTTTGATACATGCTCATTTCCTACTTCCACTTTGTGGACTGGAAACAACTGAAAATCTAAGGGTTTGTTCATTATGACTATCACATTTTTCTGGCTCCCAGCGGCAGAAGAAAAAGCACCTTTCGCTGTTAAACACCTGTCATTTCAAACAAGAGTAAACTGGTTAACATTTTTCAAAAGCGCTCAACATTTAGGAGCATTCATTAAAAACATTTCAAAGCATTATTTAGAGAATATTTAGATATCACCTAAATACACAGTCCAACCTTGGTATCATGAAAATATTTTTCATATTCAATACTTTTAATGGTTTTGCTAACATACCTGCTACAGTTAGTCATGAAGAGTTTAAAACTGGATGTTTTCCTTTAAGGCCATATAAAGCTGAAGTGGATAAAATGTATAATTAATAACGAGTTTGCACACTTCTTCAGTAAAGCTCGAGTTAAAACATCCCATAGCTGGCTTTGGACCCAGAAACAGCAGCCCTAAAATATTTCCTCACTCTGAAACAACAAATATGGAGGCTTAATAATGGAATACGGAGCTCTCCACTATAATATCACCCAGCTCTCTCTACCGCCACAGAGGCTGGGGGTTGGCTGGTTGGTGGGGGAGGTGAAGCAGAGCAAATAAACCAAAAGCTCTGGCCTTCTCAACATTAAACACATGCGTTCTAAAAAGAAAATTAACTAAATAAAAACTGTAAATGTGGCAAACAGTTGACTTTGAAACCGACTGTGTTGCCAAAGACATATTCACATCATGTAGAGAAACACCACGACGAGGCCGCATTAAACCTCACATCCCTTCCGTCACTACACAGATAAAGTGGAAAAATAAGGACAGCAATGCATGCTGTGTGCTGGGTAAGGACTAAATGTTAGAGCACACGCAGCGGAAGAACATTCACCAAGTTAGCTAAGGGCTAGCAACATTTGTTGCCCCTGCTGCTGTGCTAGATGCGGTTAGCAGCTAGGCTAAGAGTCGTCGAGAAAGACCCAACAGCAGATCGGGTCAATGATTCTTTTCTAAAACTCCGACATATTGAACACCTAAAGAACATTTAACAGCCTGCTGTCAAGACCCAAGGGCATTAAATGTTACTTTGGGAACCTACTTGACGTTTAACCTGCGTCGCCTGTTTGTGAACTAACAAACATAATAAACGCGATACACATCCAACATCCTAAGTCTTTACATTGATATTAAAAAGATACAAACAGGTTAGCCACTGTCAACTAACGCTGTTTGGACTCTGCAATGGTGTAATGCCTCGTCCCTTTGTGGAAACAGTAAAGAAACTCACTGAAAATAATTCAATATTATGATATAAGTTTGCACTAATTTTGAGTTTTCCTAGCTGTAATTCAAACATGGACAATTCACTCGACTAAAACTGCTAAATTTGATTTTAGGTTTTGGAAAACAAACATATTTTAACCAAAATTGTTTAAAGACATAAAAGTTGTATAATTTGTATGCGACGTCCGTACCGTGAATGTTCAAAAATATTTAAACGCTGAGTATTTGAGAAACTGGCAAAAAGAATAATTTGTGACGATGGAAGCAAACTAGAAAACAACACGAGGGACTGATCAGCCAAGAGAGGACCATTCCAGTCACAGCCCAAAGCGCCCCTGGAAGGCATAACATCTATTTTACTTCCCATTTCAGCTGGCTAAACACTTCACATTAATATAGAAGTACTGGAGAAATGCTCGAAATACTGTGAAGACAAGCAACTTGCTTGAAGAAACTTCAGTGGACGCAGGTTATTTGCTTGCTAAGTTAGTTAGCCGTGTAGTCATGGCACAGAAAACATGGTTGATTTGTTTCACATCTTGGTAAAAAACTATTATATGTACATTAAGATATTACATATTCAAAGTGCTTACCTAAAGAGTCATTCCAAATTCCTTAAAAACAAGGCAACGATAATGTACTATGGAAGTCCTTGGAGTATCCCAACATTAATTCCAATTAGACCAGTAGGCCTGGATATCCGCCTCGGAGTCTCCTGTATCCTTTGCCCTTACAAGTAGCTCCCTCTTCAAGGGTAAGAAACAAAGTTCTCAGTATCTCCCAAAAAATGTCGGAAAGTTAAATCCCCTGTCTTGTTCGGGTGCGCTACATCCATTGGTGTCTTTTATAAATCCCCGGTGAACAATTCCAATAATGTTAGTGTCTTGTATATTTACAGTTGCTGTTTATTATGGGGTATACACTGCTGTATGTGATACGGGGCTCCGATTCTGTGTCGGGTCCTTACGCTCACCGAAGCGCCCATCCCCCTCCTCGCCGGCATTCACCACAGGCACCATCGAAACTGACACACAATCAAGCCACGGGGCTTCCCAAGCGGCCGTGCAGGGGCATGTGGATTGGGCGGCCCTTCCAGATGGCCCGCCTCTTGCCATTGATTCGACAGTTATATGCGGGTCATTTGTTTTACCCGAAATACCTTGAAGCCATTGGCGAATGAAGCTGTCGGTTACTTCTTTCCATTTGCGGAGTAAAATAGGGCGAGTACGGCTTCAGTGAGGAACTTGTTTTCTCTTGTATTAGAGTGGTGAAGCACACGGAGAGGAGCTTGAGTAACTGGATTCGCAAGGCAGATTTCTGCTCAGCAAAGGATTTATATCTACCACGATGCGGGACGTTTTCTTTATAAAAATAACATTCCAATGGAGCTAACTTCATTTCTATAGTGGGATTACTTCTTTTTGTTTATAAGATATATTTCTTTTGGAAGGATCGCTCTTGTTGATACATAATGGTAATGGTTAGCCATACGGGGTCTCTTGGGCTCAGTTTCAGGGCTACAAGAGGCAGGGTTCGCCCACTAGGTCAGCCCCACCTACCGGTTTGTCAGTTCAACGGAGTATTACATGTGGCGTTGTGCGTTTATCGAGTGGCTGGACGATGAAAGTGGCCATCTTTCCTGTTTTGGACTTGTTTGTAACACCGTTGCAGAAATAAACAGAACGGAAACGAGTGGCTCAGTAAGATTTTAGAGGAATTTTCTAAGGTTGACCGAGGAACATGGTGTCCTTCGGCTCTAAATTACAAAAAGGAGCTATAAAATGTTTCATCTTACATACTGGCACACTGTAGAAAGGCGACACAATAATCAGATCGTTGAACCGACGCCATTCAACACTTATCAGAGGTATTATGTAAATTGTCGTGGTGACGCGATTGGATTTTTGTCCTGTCATGAGACTTAGAGACAGCTTTGGATTGGACGCGCTGAAAAATGCCGACGTCATTTGTTGCAGAGGCGTTGGCAGTACAGTGAAACTGTCACGTGTCGTCAGCGGATTGAACTGAGCCTGACTGCGGAATCTGTGATCAGATTTAACGGCAAAAAACGGGTTCGGTTTCGTTAACGTGCAATTTAAACGTCCTTTACATAAATAAAGCCTTTTACCAGGCTGACACTGGTAGGACAAAGACTTTTTATTAAACCCTTTTCTGAATTTAAGGTCTCAAATGTACATGTAATTGCCTTTTTTCATAATAAAAATGCTCCCAACACAACCGGTGTATTGCAGGAAGGGGCGGGGGGAAAAACAAAAAATCTTGCACTGCAATATAGTTATTTCCTTCCCACAACTTTTCCATACCCGCAGTGCCAATGGCTCATCAGCGTAGACTATGGGTGTAAAATAAGCACAAAGTCCAGGGTGGTTGTAATGTTGAGGTGTTTTAATGATCACCTGTCTGACACAACAAAGCTATGAATAGTATACCACAGTCTTCAAATGTCTGTCAACTTTATAATTCATATTGTAACATTTCGTATATCATGCATTTTAACACTGCGGAACAAACATTGTAGTTTCAATGTACATTGTGACACTATAATCAACAACATGGGCTTGGCAACCCATAAATTCTTTATTATGCCCCACAAATACACTTTTTTTTTTTAAAGAACCTAAACACACCATTCATGGCAGCAGTATTTAGAGCAAGTCCAAATGTTTGCAGGGTAAGCTTTGGTGCCAGGTTATGGCTTCTTTAAATGTTAAGGTGGAGGGGAAAAACAGAATGGAAGATTTACTTCTTATTTTGATAAAAATGGCACATCACATGGCCATTAAAAAAAAAAAAAAAAAAACATGTACACAACCATAACACCAGAAATGATATTAACAGGGAACTTCAGCTGTACACAAACACCACCATTAAAATCTTCCTGTGAACATCCCATCAGTTACTTTGTATTAAACTGTTACCATTTGAGGGAGAAAAATGAACCAAAGGAATCAACTGTTTTGCTAGTAGGTGGTCTCCCAGGAATGTCCGATTAAGCAGCTGAGGGGAAAAGTGACAGAAAGAGGAATGGTGGTGGGGGAGGTGTTTTCTGTTTTTTTTTTTGTTTTTTTTAATTATTATTATTATTATTATTCTGAAAGGTTTTTAGCTCATGCTTGACTGCAGATCTCCTGCTGCTAAGAAAGGCTGCCCCCTCCTGGTGGTTGTGTGCCACTGCAGAGACTTGTCTCCAAACAGCTCAAAGCAGCTTCAGACTGCCGGTGACGTTGTTCACCATCTCCTCTGCTCCCATGACGGCCAGGACGGTGCGGGAGCCGGATTCCACCTGCAGAGACCGTTGTTACTCCAACGCGTACGCGGACAGACGCGCTGCAATATTTACACGATTAAAATTTGGACTTTTTAAAAAACTTTTTTTTTAGATGGTGTTCTATCAGACCATCATAGGCTGTCAGAATAGCATTCATGCAGTGAGTTCACATGCCTGCGCATTAAGAAGTTCGACCTTCAGATGAGTTGTCAGTTCAGCATACGCGACAAGTTGTGACGAAAATAAGTCAATAAATTGTTGTCAATGACAACTAGATAGATACATGAATTGCCGTGGTTTAAAAGTGTATTTAAAGCAGGGACTACCGAAAGCTGGAGTCAACTACAACACACACGTGTAAAACTCGCCTCCCTGTTGCTTGATGACGGTCTGACCAGTTAACCACTAAGTCAGGGTGTCATACAGCTGTTAACAGCAAAGTGTATGACGATCTACATCATGATTCTATGTTGCTGATTAAATAAAATCTTTTGGTAATGACAGCGTATACTTGTCTGACAGATGTAGCCGTCACTTCGTGCTAAGTGTATGACGACCTCATGGCATATGCTGATCTGACAGAACGACGGCTACCTGGGTGAGACCTGCATCCTGGACCAGGTAGGTGGGCAGGTTGAGGCTCAGGGCCAGGGCTTGCAGCTCCAGCAGGTGGGCCACGTTAGTGCCTTGGAGCACCACCTTCTTAGCCCTGTATGAACACCAAAGTCATTCGCATCCTGAAAAGAATTTCACTAAGAACACTTTTGCAATTGTTAAATAAAATGACATTTTAAACACAAGTCTGCTGCTGATGTTATTTGCACCTTTTGCAAACCAACGCGGGGAGCCAAAAGTCACAGTGCCAAGTGGAAACAGGAATGACGAGTAGAAAATCACGCAAACATATTAATGCTATCCTGACAGGAAAAAGACAACTTTTACAGAAAGATGTAAACTAAGAATCATATGAGTTACAAGCTAATTATCTCGATGCGCAAAAAGAATGAAACAAATATTAGCAGGATGAACAAAATCTATGAGGTTGAGGTTTTAAATTAGCCACAATCTGCATGGGTCTTACCCAGTCTGATCCCACTTCCAGGCCATCTCCCGCCAGCTGTTCTTCTCCTGTAGAGCCTGGTACAAACCCACCGCAGCATGGCCCACCTGGGCAGCAATCTGCACACACAATCAGCACCGACTTCAGTAGCTCCCAAACACAAAACCACCACGGGGAACGACATTTAACCAATACTGAGCACAGCTCTCGGTACTGTATGTTCGTGTGGAGTTATTGTCACGTTTTAAAATGAGGATAGATTATTTTTATGTTCATTAAACTCCAAAATATATATTTTTAAAAATGCCAATTGAAAGAACACAAACTTCACATTTTTGCCCTCATCTTTGTTTAATGAATAATTTCTTGTTGGAATCTCTGCTGTGGAGACTTAATGTTAGACTCAAACGATTTCAGAACTCAGAAACAGCCATTTTAGACGAAAACCTGCTTAACTGGCAGATGGTGTGCTTTCTTTTCACCATTACCTTTCCAACACCCATGCCGAGGTCCATGTTAACCACAAACACCATCTTGAACAAAAGGTCCTCGTCCCCCTCCTCCTGTGTGTTAGACCGAAGACAGACACACACTCAGATTTGGTTTTGGACAAACTCTACTGGGTCTAACGTACCAATGTGTACCTGCAGGGGACTAAGGCTAGCTTATGGGCACCTCATTCTCCAGTTTGTTGAAGTAGTACATGGCCGCCTCCTCAGCCGACACGTTCCGAGTGTGCAGTAGTGCCTGGAGCGAGGAGAAGTAATAAGAAAGATCAGGAAAAACTGCACGTATCAATTATTTGGTGAAGTCCGCATGTCAGCAGTACTGCCCCACCTGTTTTGCTGCCTCCTCAGGGATGTCCAGCTCTCGGAGCTGCTGCAGGAACACAGGGTTGACCTCCTGGGAAGCCCAGTTTGATCCAGTGTCCTCTGATGGCTCCATCACTAACTGCAGAAACAGAGCTCCAGTGAGAACAGCGGTGCAAATTGACTGGAAATGTCTTCCCTAAGCTACGTGGAGGGGTATCTGAAAATAGCCCATATCTGCCTGAAAGGGCTAATTAGTGTAAATCTGTTTATCACTGATGTTGGCAACAAACGTTTCATTTAAAATATAATTGGCAGTTGACAGAAAGGACTGTAACAAAACCAATAACTAACGGTAAACTGCGTGACGTGTTAACAAAGACAAGTTTAAAAAAATGTTATAAGTAAACGTTAAAATAGTCTCCCTAATAATGCGTTGTGAATGAACTTTTAAAATGTGAACGGGATCTTCAGGACACTTCCAATGAATGGAAGCGTTAAGAACAAAGCTAGCAGCTGTAGGCTACATTAGGCTAGTTGCAGCGCTTTGCGCACTTAGCCCCTGTTCGCTCACAACTGAAGTTAGCGCCAGAAACATTTTAGCTTTCATGTTGACGTTTGCTCACCTCTGTTTTTACCTTTTCAGGAAATTTATCACAACACTTTTTCCTAACAAATAGATAAATAGCCATTTTTCCTGAGTAGCGGCAAGAGTTAGCATTAGCCCGAGGCAGAACCTAGCCCAGCTAATGGCCTATTGTTACCTGTTTGTCACAGCTTGCTCTACAGCAACAGCGGCGCTGATTAAGTTTCTCCGAAGCTTTAATATTACAGAACACACATAAAAATGAAGTTATTTATAAAACAGCTTTCGATGACGCTCTCTCCGTGTTCTGCGTTATGTTACTCCATTCTTCCATTTTGAGGCCTTTAGTCTCTGCGTATCGTATGCTGCCCCCTGGCGGACGGAGTGGTATTCTCATAATGGCATCAGGAGCTTCCAAGGGTTTTCCTGGACAATTCAAATAACTTAAGTAAAAAATGAAATGCTTTCATCAAGAGATTCGGATTTTGCTTCTTTTTATCCCGAATCCCGAAAGTGGCTTATGTCCACGTATGAATTAATCTTGTAGATAAATTAGGTTTGATTCATTACCCTGCATTATTCTAATAAGTAAAATACACCGAAAGCAGAATTATGAGGAAGGTGAGAAAGATTATAGCAGACAATATACATCCCTTGAAATCCTCATTTGAGCTGCTTCCTTATTATCAAGAAACAAGATAACATTTTATTTTATACCGCAAGCAATTAAATCATTAAACAGTAAAAAGGTATAATAGATTATCAGGCGACGTTAATGTCATTGTATATGTTTGTATATGTATGTCTTTTATGGAAATGCAAACCAATTTCCTTGTGGGGGACAAAAAAAAGCCAACTGTTGATCAAAACACATATTCCACACTGTTCCTGTAAACGACTGACACTTCAGTGTCACAAACTGGTCTGTTAGCTGGGTAGCCATTAACGCAAGTGATTGTTGATGCCTACACACAGGTGGAGGTGCTACTTTATTTATGATGCATTTTTAATAGGACTGGAGAATTCACAGAACATGAACCTAAATACTGTTAAAAGTAAAGAGTGGAATTTAAACATCTTTTGAGGGAAAATTTACACACACACACACGCACGCACACACACACACGCACGCACACACACACACACACACACACACACACACACACACATATATATCAAAATGCACAAATAATCACCAAATTTTACATATAATTTGTTGATTATTTGTGCATTTTTATGACAATGGACCAAAAGTGATAATAAGGTAGCACAAATGTTCACAAAATTAAAAATGTGAGCCTATTGAGAACAAGAAAGAGTATCAAACTCATTTAATTTTTGGGCCACAGCTACATCATGAATGCCTTATAGGGCCTGTTGTGAGAGAGTATACAGATAAAACTACTTATTAATAAATTGTTAAAATATGGCTTTCTCTGGATTCAGTTGGTAATTCTTAATAAATAATTTAGAACATCTTCTCACATTTATTTGGTCTTGTACCAAAAAACCTGATTTGATTTTATTGATAAAGTAATATTTATGCACACAACTGTTATCTTGAGCCTGTCTTTATTTTGTGGCCCTCTATGCCTCAGAAGGCCACAAAAACTGATATGGCGGGCTGGTTTTGGCCCGCGGGCCTCGAGTTTGACACATTCTATCAGCAGGTCCTTATTGAGGGCTTAAAAAAAAGAAGCAAAATTACAGTTATGACCAAAAAAAAGGTTCAAGAACACTGTAAAGTATTGACACATTTCATAGGGATGATGATTTCTTAATAAAAGCCAATTAAATGATTTAATAGTCGCTTAGTTGTTTCTTAGCACGAATACGTAAATGTGAAACATAAAAAAAGGTTATTCCTGCGGAGATGATTCGCCACTGAGGACAAGGTTGTCCCTCCTCGGCCTCCGTTACAAGATTTAGGAACATATATGCGGTGGGGCAGATTTGCCTTTGATACGGCAGAAACCCAACCCGGTCCATTGGACCGAACTGTGGCCAGGACTGATGGCTCGTCGAAATCGACTTCGCTCGGCGGATTGATAAAAAGGGTAAATACTTACTTAATATTTGTCTGTAACAGGGATGACTCAGATGTGTTCCTGTGATTAGCAGCTACTGCAACGGGGCCGATAATCTGCTGTTCACCTTAACATGTGCTAGAAGGGAAACATTACCAGCTTTGAAAATACGAACGCACTTCTTTTTCGGTGTGCAGGATTCGGGTGCTGGCACACGCATGTTCCGGACAATGTGGGACTGAGGTACACCGGGGAATCCAAGTTATTATATTAATAATAATAATGATGTCCTTCTTTTTGGAAGTGAAAGTTTTAGTTAATATTGCTTTTGTTCCTGCGTGTCCACAGATAAATCATTGTCGCGACAGCTACTACCTAGTATCTAATGTCTCTTTAAGCACGCAGCGATGACAAGAGGCCCGCTATTTGAAAGTTTGCTTTAAAGGAACCGTCGCGAACACTAGATGGCGCCATGGGCTCTTTGCGTGTCAGCTTCCGTGTTCGGGGAAAAGCGGCTCAATTGTTTCCGATCTATTGAAAACGGCATTTTACACTCAGTATTTGCTCCAACAATAAGCTGGAGAACGGTTTTAAGATGTACGCCTCGTTATACATTCATAAACACGAAGGTGAGTTTTACTTTCTTTAAACTTTGTGGCTAACATTAGCTTTAGCTTATGCTAGTAGGCAATATTCTCCGACATTTTTCTTGTTTAAATGTGCTATTTAAGTATCTAAACATTTTTCATCCATTCTAACGGACAATGTTTTTACCTTATTTTCTAGTATATTGTTGTTGTTAGTGTCAGAGACCCAGGGGGGGCAGGACGGTGTTTACAGCGGTGTGTTCAGGCGGATTAGTTGTTCGGCTGTCTGGCTCTGCTCTGCTCTGTCGTTCCCATAAACTTATAAACTCGCTCTTTCAGGCTGAATACAGAAGTGATTCCATGGAAATAACACAGGAGGCTCCTTTACCTTCGTCTTTAGGCTGAAGAAGCTAATCAGGAGTGAAGTGAAGGCTGAAAAACTTTGCTGTGCGTCGTTAGCTTTAACTGGTAGCGACGAATATTTACAAGCCACCGGAATCCATTAAAACTGAAAAGCCCGTTATATTAAGAAGACAACAAAGTGCATAGTATTGTTTTATTTGCGTCTGAAATACATATTACTACATGTTGAGCTTTGCTGGAACTGGGAGGAAACCTGAAAAGAGGGCACTTCCGGCAGTGTTAAACGCGCATGAAACGTATTTTGTCTTCGTGTTGTTCCCATTTGCTTGAAGGAGCACACGCCTTTTATTTTCACATTAAATTAGATATGCCATCATGTGCCGTGAAAGAAACCAATAGAAAAGCAGAAATAAATGACAAACAAGAGCACTAAAATACAAAACAACATTCAGGAAGACCCCATACACCGCCTCAGTTTGTTAATGTTTCAACCCAAATACATTTTTAGAACACCAAACACAAACATATCATACTTCCTCAACTTAATCTTTGTTGTTGGCTTGTTTAGTACGTCTGCAAACATTTCATTAGCTTTGTCGTTCTGATACCCAAGTGCCATCACAGTATGTGTCTATATAAGGTTCTCACCTGCACCTTTTTTAAAACACGGTTCTTTATTTTGCGTGCTTGGTAGATATCTGAAAACAAATAGATATCGAAGATTTCGAAAAACACAAACTGCCTGAATAGACACGGACCCTACGTCAAATAGGGTTGTCCAGTTTCATCCTGCTAACCAGATGTCGGAGCCACCTCAACCAGCTCCTCTCGGTGTGGAGAAGCAGCAGCTCTACTCTCAGCCCCTCCTTGATGGCCGAGCTTCTCACCCAAAGGGATAGTACAGGTGCCCTTGCGGGGGAAACTAATTTAGGCCGCTTGTATCCATAATCTCGTTCTTTCGGTCGCTACCCAAAGCTTGTGACTGTTGGGATGGGGTGCAGTGTGGGATGGGTAGTGGCCACAGCAGTTTGATCCTCGGCTACAGAAGCTGTATTTGAATAGTAGAATTTTTTTTATGCTGTATGGAAATGAGTGACAGTCAGGGTTTGAGTGAAGTCACAGAGCTTCTAAAAAGTTGCTCAAGAAATGAAGATTGGAAAACCTCACTTAAACAAATAATTATGAATCAGAAATGCAGTCTTTGACTTCATGCCAACTGCTGGGTTTCCTTTGATTGAAAACTTTTTAATCTCGTTTGAATAATGAACTGAACTTCATGATGATTAGGATCCTTCGTATATGTGATTGAATTATAAAATTAAAATGACTTCTGTCACCCACCCCAACCCCTGTTTCCCTTCTTTCCAGCCGTACCTAAGCCAAATCTGCCACTGCCAAGCTGTCGGACATGTCAGGGCCTTTGCCAAGCCGGGCGCGAGTGTACACAGAGGTCAACACTCATCGCCCGAGGGAATACTGGGACTATGAGTCACATGTTGTGGAATGGGGGTAAATGACTCGGGGCATTTTATGATCAACACTTTCAAAATTCTTGTCTAGTAAAATGACATTTCCTCTCGTTCTTTCTTCGAAGAAACCAAGATGACTTTCAGTTGGTGCGCAAGTTGGGACGTGGCAAGTACAGCGAAGTGTTCGAGGCAATCAACATCACCAACAACGAGAAGGTGGTGGTAAAGATCCTAAAGGTAAGCCCTACTGGGACAATGCCTTAACAAGGTGAAAGGTCACTTGGCTGATTTTTCTAACGCTGCTTAACAATTTCTCTTTTAGCCAGTGAAGAAGAAGAAAATCAAACGCGAGATCAAGATTTTAGAAAACCTGCGTGGGGGTCCTAATATTATTTCTCTCATCGATATAGTAAAGGACCCCGTAGTAAGTACATATAGCACACTTATTTTATTTATTTTTTTCTGTTTACGACAGTAATTACTATTAGGGTTCTAAAATGTCACTGCTGTACCAATAGAGTTGCCAGTCTACCACTTGTACCACCTTATCGTTTTCTGTGGGGCTTGGGAAGTGTGTGTTTGTAAGTATATGGTTAAGTGAGTCTTGGCTATGGATAGATTTATGTGGTTGCCATCCAAGTAGTTTTAAATCAGAGGTGTCCAAAGTGTGGCCCCAGGGGCCGTTTGCAGTCCTCAGAACAATTGTGTCCTCGATGACGTTTCCATAACAACCTAAATTTGGTTCGCCAGCTCGGACAATTTGCAGAAACATATTTTTAACGGGGCAATACTGTGTTTTCCAGCAACATAGTATCATTTAGTAGCAGAGTCAAATAATTATGTTGCCTTCAGTAGTTGAAAAATGATCATCATTATCATACATCGTGAAGGAAAAAATGATCGACCCAACAAATTTACGATGTTTGCTGTTGTTTTTTCTTTTAATTTGTCAAACCTTCCATTTTTATCAAAGTTTCTATTCTACAATAAGCCACAAAACACTGGTCTGCAGAAATCAACCTACCCTGCTTGTCTCATTAAAGTAATATAATAATGTGTTTAGTTTGTTGATGATCATCAGTGTGGAAAAATCTAAATACATTTTGCAATTTTAATTAAAAAAAAATAAAAAAAAATGAATGAATAAAAAAATTGTGTCCCACCCAAGTAACTTACAACTTTAAATTTGTGGCCCCAAAGCCAAAAAAGTTTGGACACCGCTGGTCGTACTGTTCCTGGGCTCTCTCATAAGAAGTACATTTGCAAAATAGGTAACTATCCCCAATTTAATTGATTGAAAAGTAGAGTTCTGGTCACTTTACACAGAAATGTTTTGGTTGGATGAGCAGCAGCAGTGTTCTCCATAGAAGGACGGGCGGTTCCCTGGCTGTTTCATGTCGGAAACTTGTCCATTTGCGCTTGCTACGCTAGCTTGAGGAGTTTAGTAGCTTGATAAGTTGACTGGCAGCCAATCAGAAAGATCATTATCGTCATCACTAATGCAGGCAGTGGAGTAGCTAAACATCTGACAATGTAGCAACAGGAAATGTCTTCAACGTGTCTATGTGGTAGAATAAACCAGTCAGGTCTCAAGACACAGAAATGGGATCAAATCAAGAAGAGAGTCTCAAAGACAAACAGTTTCATAAAGTGCAACAGGACGTGATGCAATACGTCTCATCCAATCACAGCACAGTGCTCGCGTTTTGAGCTCTTTCTGTCATGTTGCATGTTTCCCGGAGAGAGCCCTGTTATCATTATTAGTCACCCAGGAAACGGCTGACCATGCTTATCAATATAATGAACCTTAAAAACATCCCAGTAGATTTGTACCCAGTGCTGTTAGTGTCTGCACGTCTACAGCTTTCCTTCCTGTTTGAGTTTACTCTGAGGCTCTGACTGCATAGATAAAATTGTTTAAAATTGACAAAACTCAAATACAAACCAGTCTCATTCTGGATTTGTTTTATTGTTTTTTCTTAGTCCCGGACACCTGCTTTGGTCTTTGAGCATGTAAACAACACAGACTTTAAGGTAAGAACAGAACTCTAACCTAACTGTTTCTTTATTGTGGTGCATGGCGTTGTAAGTCATCTTTTTTTGCCCTTCATGTGCTGCTCTCCAGTGCGTGTGTGTGTGTGGGCGTGTGTGTTGTCTTTTGACTTAATTTTTTGATAAGTTCAACTGTCGTGGTGCAGAGTATTGTTATTGTACGTGCTTTATGAATGTGTGTAATCGGTTTAAAATAGCTAATTTAATGACTGTTTTGATCTGCAGCAACTGTACCAAACTCTGACAGACTACGACATCCGCTTCTACATGTACGAAATCCTCAAGGTGAGCGCTTTGCTTTGTTTGCTTGGAAAATGACCCAATCAAACAACCATAAACAACATTCAACATTGTGTTTGCGTTAATTAAACAAAACTTTTAATTGCCTCGAATTATTCATGCTAGGAATGAAACAATTATTGATTTTATTGACTACCATAATAAGATTCCTACAGTGTGTAAAATGAAATTTCCATTAGAACCGTAAGCAATAGCTGTGATGGTGAAGACTACGTTTTAATCGGAGCATCTCAGAACTAAATATCAAATGTATCTGCCTTATGTCTAGGCTTTTGGCCTTGTTGTATTACGACTCTTATTTGAGTCAAATTTCTGGATTCTCTACCCACTGAATGAAGAACAAACATGTTTTAACCAAAAATTCACCAGACACACAGCTGATGTTTTTGTTAGTTTCGTAAGTTTTTTTTTTTTTATTGAAAGAAACTGATTTTGAAAAATGTTCTTTTGCATGCTTTCTTATTTTATGTTCCTTATATACATTATTGTCATTTGAGTCTTTAAAATACCAAAATTCCCACTTAACTATATATTTTTGTTTGTCTGATGAAGTAATTTTTAAATATTAGATGAAGATAATTTGATCAGTTACTCAGTGAAAACATCTGGCTGTATTTTTAAAATTTTTTTCATTTGCCTTTTGTGCGTTATCCTGTGTGTGTGTGTGTGTATGTGTGTGTGTAAACGTCATGTTTATCTCATGTTGTCTGCAGGCACTCGATTACTGCCACAGCATGGGAATCATGCACAGAGATGTGAAGCCACATAACGTCATGATCGATCACGAGCATCGAAAGGTGAAGAATACCAAAATCACTCCATAATGTGTGATCAACACCAGCGTTTTCTGTCATGTGCTTCTGTTTTATGATGGTTAAAACCATCCAACATTGAATTGTTGGATGAGACAGAAACGGTTTAATCAGACATCGAGGATGAACAGAAATCATTGCTGGCCAGTAAAAACCCAGCAGGTCCGTCACGATGGATCGTAACGTCCTGTTTTTGCTCGCGCAGCTGCGGCTTATTGACTGGGGCCTGGCAGAGTTTTACCATCCAGGACAGGAGTACAACGTGAGAGTTGCCTCGCGCTACTTCAAAGGACCTGAGCTCTTGGTGGACTACCAGGTACGGCTGAGGGAGGGACTTCATGTTGGCTTGTATTAGCTAGCCAGCAGCTAGATTCCCACTGAGCCCTATGCTGCATCATGTGACGCATGTAAAGCAATTAATATGCATATATTTTTAAACTAGAACAAAACTTTATCCAATTAAAAAGATAATTTAAACTCTGCTTCCTGTTGAGTAGTACTAAAAACCAAAACTAATAATCAGAGATTTGAAATGAACAATATTGAGTGATGCGCCGTTTGTTGCTTCTTTTGAAAGACACAGAAGCTGGTTGGCCGGATCGATACTGGAATATCAATACCTCTCATATCAAACCTTTAACCCTAAAGATTGATTCTCAAATCCAAGTATCAACACTTCAGTCGTTTGAGATAATGTAGCTGAACAAGAACACGTTAGAAAGAGACTAAATTATAGAGATTTTGCCTAAATGACACAGGGTTGACATGGAACTACTTTTTCTTCCGCCTGGTAAGTCGGTAATGCGCAAAAGATGCAATGCCCAAGCGCTGCTTAGTCAAACATGGAGATGTTTCAGCTTTCATTTTATAGCAGTTCTTAAAAATTACACAACGATTTATTTAAGTAAATAATTTTCTTTCTCTTTTTTTTGAAGTTTGAAACATTTTTACATATTTTGCATGATTTTCTGCTGCTGTTGAAATAGCTTAGCTATAATAAATGATGCTGCTATCTCAAAGTACTTCTAATTTTCAAATGAACACATTAGAGAGGTGTCTTGTGTTCTTTTTATGAAGCCAGGATTTGAATTACATGTTTGTTTGTTTTTTATTTTAGATTTAACAGGCAAATTAAGTGTTTTTGCACAAAGTATCGGATCGGTATCGTCGATACCTGCTTCGATTTTAATCAGTATTGGATCGGAAAGGAAATCGGTGGCATCAAGCATCAGTGGTGCCTGGATTATTTTTGACTGAGGTGATAGTTCTGCTCTTAAGAAGTGTGTCTTCCCTTTGATGGGAGGACAACAAAAGCAGATACTGATCTAAACTTTGAGAGTTATTCCAGGCTCCGCCCTTTTGTTTGAATTGTAAACTATTATCACTTCTTGTTGTTTCGCACGTCGAGTCTACAAAATAAGTGAGTTAAAAATAGGCATTTTGAAATAAATGTAAAGCGATGTTGGAAATGTTTGTGTTTGTTTCACGTTTTAAACGGTTCAGGTACTTTAACTCTTCCACTCTGTGCTGCAGATGTATGACTACAGTCTGGACATGTGGAGCTTGGGCTGCATGTTGGCAAGCATGATCTTCAGGAAGGAACCGTTTTTCCACGGTCATGACAACTACGATCAGGTAAAGTGCATTGCATTTCTTTTCTACGATGTTTTAGCCGCTGCCCACAGTGAGAACTACGCACGCAGCATTTATCAGTGGTTGATGTTTTTCTTTCTGTCTCTTCACCATCTTTGAATCCCACGAACTTTTTAATGCTTTTATAGTGAATCATGTGTTATTCTGGTTAACGGCATGCTAATCAGATGTCTGTAAAGACGACTGGAGCTCAGTGGGTAGAATAGTTGTCTTAGTCATTTTATTTTACATGGTTACAAAAACATTTTCTTAATTTACGTGATACTTACATGTGAAGCCGATCTTATCTACCTCAGCAAAGGTCTAAAAATGAACCGCTGTCCTCTTCTGTTCTCCCGTTAGAGAGGTTTGACCGTTAGCCCCGCCCACCAGGTCATGTCTGCACATTTGCAGTTAACAATAGTCACCTCATTTTTGCAACTCAGCAACTTTCTTGCTACATTGAGCAACATTTCTGACAACAACAAAAAAAAAATGGCATCGGCCAAAATCGGATTTAACTTTACAATTTCCAAATGTAAAGTTAAGTGTAAATTTGGGCAATTTAAGGATGAAATTGAAAATAATTCATACAAGTAACAAAATATAACAAGATCAGGCGAAAGAAAATGTTTCCAAATCAGTTTATTTCAATAAAAAAAACTTACGGAACTTTAACAAAACCTGCAGGTGTGTGTGTGTGTGTCTGCGTTTGGGGAATGTTTGGTTAAAACATGTTTTGTTCATCATTCAGTGGATAGAGAATCAAGTAAGAAAAGAGATACTTCTCAAGTAAAAATGACTCAAGTAAAACTAAAGTGTACAGTAAAGGGCTGGTTGTTGATCTTTGACAATACAGTTGTCGTTATTTAGCTCCTGTTTGGTGGAACTTTTATATTTTCCTGTCACAACTACAGTTTTTAAAAGCAGTGGCTGAACTGCACTGTAACGTCTGCTTTCAAAAGCTAACTGGTTAGCGGCTACCTCAGGATGTGTGAGAAGAGAGCGACTACCTTGTTTTGTTGTCGTTTCTTTGCGGCAGTTTGGAAAAGAATCAGAGAGTCACAGTTCACCACTGGAACTATAAAGTTGATTAATAACGGATTTCAATTTTTGCAGTGTATATTGCGTATTCTCAGAAATATATTCTGAGGATGTTTTTAGGCCTACTGCCTACACAATGATTCTTTTTCATTTCTGCGCGTCTTTAACAATACTGACAAGATTGTTCCTTTTTTGTTCTCCTGCAGTTGGTGAGAATAGCCAAAGTTTTGGGAACAGAAGACCTCTACGATTATATTGACAAGTACAGCATCGAGCTGGAACCTCGCTTCAATGACATTCTGGGAAGGTACGAGTTGTTCCTCTGAGATGGGATGTTGGTCACTGCTGGCCTTTTCTGACCATAACATTCACTGGTAAAGCTGGAGCTACAATGCAAAAACACACAATCTTACCGAGTAGTTTTGGTCTAGTTTTTAGTTCAAATATCTTAGTACGTTTGAAATAAGATGAAAATGACTTACAAGTAACTTTCCAGAAATATATAGAGGCTTGTTCTAAGTAAATGATTCATTAATATTGATGAAAATGTTCTAGTTCCATTGGCAGATTATATTTTCCCATGTTATAAGTTAATTTATCTGCCACTTTTTCATCAATATTAAGTATATATTGACTTAAAACAAGCTTCTATATCTTGTGTAAAGTTACTTATAAGTCACTTTGTCTTATTTCAAGTGGGCTAGAATAGTTACACTAAAAACTAGACCAAAAGTGCTTTGTAAGGTTTTGTGTTTAAAAGCAGTTTCCTTAAGATAATTTAGTCACAGCAGGACAGCCTGTTTGAAAGCCATTTCTGTTTCCCTGCAGACATTCTCGTAAACGGTGGGAGCGCTTCGTCCACAGCGAGAATCAGCACCTGGTCAGCGCCGAGGCTCTGGATTTCCTCGACAAACTTCTGCGCTACGACCACCAGGCCCGAGTGACTGCCCGCGAGGCAATGGACCACCCGTACTTCTGTAAGAGTCCCAGAGTGCGGTTTTAATCCACAATGAGAGCAGAATAAAAAATAAAAAAAAAACTATTTTTTCATCTATATTGCTTGTTGTTCACAGTCTCCATTGTGAAGGAGCAGTGTCGTTCGGCTGGATCAGCCAACTTGCCAGGCGATAACCCCGCTGTTACTGCAGTCAGCATGGTCACTGGTGAGGACACATGCTTCACTCTTATTGTCACATTTCTGAAACAGGCTTTCCTAATTTTGCTGTATCAAACTACAGTCGAATTCAGTTCAGTATGAGCGGCCATCTGCCATGACCGACTGGGGTATGAAAAGTTGAGGAGTTTTATAATTCGTCATTTCTGCGTGTGTTTAATGATTCCGGTTCATTGCCAGGTTCAGTATATCTTCAAGTTTCTCTTTGTTTCAAGTAGAATAGGTGGAATCTGACAAAGATGTTCTACATTTTTTAAACTGTGAGAAATTCGACCGTTGCTGCATAAAAGCCAGTCTGTGAGGCAAAGGGAGGAGATGGAAAATGATACAGTGCAAAAATAATAGAAAAGACAATGAACAGGAAGTTTTCTACTTGCAATACCACAGTGGCTGCGTTTCCGTTAATAACAGAACTGCAAATTGAAATTCTGAAAATAAATTTGCTTCATGGAAAAACAGCAATTTCGAAAACAAACAAAACAAAACAAAAAAACATGTTTTCTGATAAAAGTTGTTGCGTTGGGAGGAGGTGGTTATCAAAATGGATATAATAGAAACACTTTTTTCAGAGCGCATGAGTCACGTGATCAATAACTGGACGCTACTTTGTGTTAATAACCACGAAGAAGAAGACAGGAAGTAGCCTTCTTTGTGGATTGCAAATTTTTTGTTTTTGCTTTTTTCAGACAATGTGCAGCTGGCTCTAACAGCTTACATTAAAAATTGTGTCATTCCAAAGTGTTGAATCCACAGCTCTTTATCTAAAATCACAGACTATAATTCCCCCAAAACGCCGGATACGACTGATAGATGTTGAGCGCTAGGGCCTTGGCTGAGTTATGAATATCTTGTGTAACTAACGTCTGTCACTGCCTAAATTTTTAAAGATTTATTGCACGAACTCGCTTATTGACATCTGATTTTTGAGAAATTGTGTTTTTTCCGATGTTAGAAGAATAGAGACAAAGATTTGCGCAGCTGCTGTTTCTGGTTTAGCTGACTGTCAACAGCTTCTAGTCTGCCATGATATTGTTTCTTGTCATTTTTCCCACTTTTTACCTGCTTGTCTCCACTTTAGGTATCTCTGCCTTGCCAGCCTCCACTGCCCTCGGCCCTCTCAGCGGCTCCACCGTCTTATCGGCTAACACAAACTCCATGAGCAGCCCGCTGGCCGCTACTCCGCAATGACAGCCAGAGTAACCTCTCCATCTTCAGTCCAGCATGTCTCTGGCCGAATGCGGAAAGGGCCAGAGCGGACAGCTGCTGCTCCACATACCCTGCTATGACGGTGCTACATAACCCTTTGAATAGGAGGCCACCTTTCTTTTTTTTTTTTTTTTTTAAACTTTTTTTTTTATATAGGTTAATTTTAATTTTATTTCTCCAGTAAGATCCAAAATGTTAACTTTACATCTGAAATCCCTAGGATTATTTTGACATTCAGAACGTTGAGTCCAAGAGCATGTGTTGTTTATAACATCTCAACAGTCCTGACTGTGACCTTTGTTATGAGTCTGGGTTGGTCAAAAAGACCAGCAACGACCGGACAAGAAGATGGAAGCGTTTTTAGGACCACCTGGAGCTCATTCTGTACCGTTTAATTAATAATCCACATTATTTAACTCCATGACTAAGGAGAATCACCATGCCATACAGCAGTGGTTCCTAAAGATTTTCTGGGGCCCCCTATGGATTACAATAAGATCCCCCCCAAAAGAGAAAAAAACCCAACTGGGCACACATCGTTCAACCAGACATAAACCTTTACACATATTTTGTTTTCAAACTCCACTGAAGTTTATTTCACACTTCAGGTTGCAACAAAACTACAAACCATCTTCACAGTGAAACACTTTTGTGTAACTGTTTGTTTTTTGTTTTTTTTCATTCAGCCATACTGCTTCTCATGCCCCCTGGTGAAATGGCACTGCGCCCCCTCTAGGGGGCGCGGCCCACACTTTGGGAACCACTGCCATATAGTCCATCTCTTTGTTTCCGTCATGAGACAAAGAGATAGGGAAGGTGTACAGTGTGTCTGTGTACCTTTCATTCAATTGTTTTTTTTTAATAATTGATAAACATTAAAAATTAATTATTTATTACTCATTTTCACTTGAGATTCAACAAATACAATAACAAATGTTTTTTTGGATGGAGGAACCTGCAGTGCAGCCAGAAAGGCAGGGATCCAAACAGCATCTCAGTGAAATGACAATAAATGATCAAAAAGTGAAGTGGAGGGAAAAAAATAGGCTAATTACTATTATTTTCTTCTCCGTGTTTCTTTAATTCCTGAGAGAAGCAGTCTTTTCCAACTTATCGTCTCAACTGTAAAACGACTGATATCTTACTAACACATCATACTATAAATGAGTATTTATTTCTGATATTTAATTTGAGATCAATAAAGTATTTCTGAGTTGGATTGAATATAAAAGGATGGAAGCTCGCTCGGTTGGAGACAAAAAGTGAGGTTTAATTGTGGGGTTGTTATTCTGCCAAATGGTGTAATGTTAAAATATTTCAGCCATATTTGCTCTGCAGTTCCCGCTTCCAGTAGGGGACAAATCTTCACCGGTTTCACACAGACGTCGCAAAACAAATATCGAAATCAAATGAGGTCGCAGGGACGTTTCGGGCTCATACAAACAATGGTCCTCAACGTGTTGTATTTTTTATTTTTTTTAAACTCATGTGAAAATGAATCACTAAATGTTTGGGGGGTTTTTTAATCATCTTTTTCAACAATCAATTGAAAAATATGATCAAGTGGTACGCAAACCCGCAACCTTCAGTCGGCTTCGTCAGATCAAGATTTGTTCTTCTCTCTCTAGAATCCACGGTTCTTCCACGTTTTCAAACGACCTCTTTCTTAAACGTGCTGCTTTCAACTCATTGAATGTTTTCAAGTGACTTTAACTTGATTCACATCAAGATGTAACCAAAGTTTACTGTCGGTCGGGAGGAGAGGCTGAAGAAAAGCATTTTTAATTTGAGTTTTTCGCACCGTCTTTCCGTTGCCTGTGAGACGATGATCCTTTTCTACTGACCGCCGGTGAAAACTCCTTTATGTCTTTTGGTTGGGTTTCACCTCACAGCTCACAGTTTCTGTGAGCTGTGAGCCTCATTCCAAGGCTACATTAAGCCTTGGAATGAGGAACTTTCCAAACCTGCTGGATTTCACTTTGTTTTTTCTTTTTCAATAAGTCAGAACATGTATGCATTGACAGAGAAGGCTAGTGTTCTAAAGTGTGTGTGTGTGTGTGTGTAAATAAATGTTTTATTTGTCTGATAACTTGGTTGGATTCATTCAGTCTATTTCTTTGGCTCTGGCCCTTGAGGCTTCCTCTCCCTGGGTAGAGTGTCAGTGACATCATCTGGACATCTGTCGAGTCGGCAGTCTTTCCCAAGATGAATTAGCTGACAATATTTAATTACAACATCCATTTTTAAAAAAAATTATTTTAGTTTTCATTATCTGTAAGAAAAAAAAGACATGGAATATTTCACTCATCATTCAATATGAGTTTCGCTTTGAAAAATCAGCTTTTTCAGAATATTCTAGAGTATGTGCTTTTCAAGCTTTCTAGATATAACAGACGTAATAATGATTTCGACCTCTTAAACTTTTGAAAACAAACCAAACTGGCCGGGATAATATTTGGGTTCCCCTTTTCCGAACTTTCCGTCCCACACGCTGTTTCAATAGGTGACGTTGTTTTGGTCCTCCATACCACTCCACTCCAGTGGGTGGCGGCAATGCGCATCTAAACGCTGCTTGCCAACCGCCATAAAAACAGAAGAAGAAGAAAGGGGGAAAAACATTCTCTGTTGAGTGGACCCGTTGGAGAGACATGGCGGTCCCAGAGTTTCTCTCTACGGCGGAGTTGGTCAAACAAGGAGCGGAAGCTCGCTTGTATCGGGCAGAGTTCTTAGGAAAACCGACAGTAATCAAAGAAAGGTTCCCTAAACTCTACCGACATCCGGAGCTGCACGACAAGCTGAACTCCCGCAGAACAGCTCATGAGGTCCGCTCCATCCTGCGCTGCAGGAAAGCAGGTGGGTCCTCGGTGAAGTCCGACAGACATTCACCCAGTGTTTATTTATAAAAAAATCTAAATGCAGCGATGTTTTCATGTCATCTGTTTAGTCCCTCCGTAACGCAGTATCTCCCTTAAGGACCATAAACAAAGTTCTAGTCATTTGGCAAAAAATGTCTGTTAAAAAAGCAGATTTGTACTCATTATTGATGAAATCAATAATTTTATGAATTGCCTCTTGGTATGTAGTTTGGTGTGCTTGATTTTAGTGAGATCTGAATGACTTATCAAGTATGTACGTAACTGATTACACACTTTTGTGTGTGTGTGTGTGTGTGTACTGGCTTTAAACCATGATCTGTTAAATCATATTTTATTACATCAGCCTGTCTGGGATCTGCAGGAGGAAATGAGTGTTTTCCCTATAACCTGGTATCATGCATCTCTTCTTTTAAAAGGTTAATGAAATGTTGTACTTGCTCTCTGTCCAAATAAATAAACAGCATAACAGTTAGTAGAAACAAGTAGACAAACAACAACAAAAAACAACAATAACTTCCAAGTAAACATCCATGTATCGATGGAGTTCATCTAAAGTCGATTGATTGTATCAATTGACTAACGATTAATTGATAAGCGGCGTTTCTCCTATGAACCCGAGTTTTCTATTGTATCAAGATGGCCGACCGTCTTTTCATAACATGAAGGGCTAAATGTTTTATTTGCTCAATTTAAAAAAAACTAAACATAATTGAATTTCTTCTCTCACCTTATTAAACTTAGACATGTGTGAAACATAGCGACACCTAAACCTCTTAGGTTGCTGTATTTCAGAAATAAACTTTTCTTAAGAAAATTCACTGTAAGCTTTTGTTTGCCCACTTTTGTCCAATATTTTGAGTTCTATGTTCAGATTGAATTAATATTTTTTAAATAGTTTTTCAAAAAACAAAAAAGAAACGATCAAAATCTGAATTTGTTTAGAAACTTATATTGGTTTGGTGTTTTTTTTTTTGTTTTTTTTTTTTTTCAGGATCAGGCGGTCTGAAGGCGCGGTGTTTTGTTTTTTTTACAGACTGATGTGATTTACTTGGCCATGCTTTATTTTTCCTCATCAGGTATTCCGGCTCCAGCCGTTTACTTCGTGGACTACAAGTACCACTGCATCTTCTTGGAGGAAATCGTCGGCTCCTCTACTCTGCGTGACCACATCAACTCCGTTCAGCGGCACGACTCCTGTGCAGACCCAGGTCTGCATGAGCTAGCTGAGAGAGTCGGTCGGATCTTAGCCAAAATGCACGATGAGAACGTCATCCACGGCGACCTGACCACCTCCAACATGCTGCTGAGGCGCGGGCCGGAGGCCACAGAACCGGAGCTCGTCTTCATCGACTTCGGCCTGAGTTACATTTCGGCTTTGCCCGAGGACAAGGGTGTGGATCTGTTTGTCCTGGAGAAGGCTTTTCTCAGTACTCACCCAAACACAGACGTGTTGTTTGAGAAGCTGCTGAAGAGCTACGCTGCCTCTTCCAAGAAGTCGGCGGCAGTCATCAAAAAGCTTGACGAGGTTCGGCTGAGAGGGAGGAAGAGGTCCATGGTGGGGTGATCATGACGTGGACGGACAAACACTTAAGAGTTTCAGACGATTGGACATGGTGAAGTCATTAATCTGTATGTTGTGCTATAAATGAAATAAACAGACTTGTTGATAAAATGTTGCAAGTTATTAATGCTTCTTTTTATTGGTACTGGATGTTACATTCCAGATTTAGGTTCCCTCTGTTTATTGTTCCATAGAAATTGATAGGATCGTGGATGCAATTTTCCACACCTTTTGATCAAATTACGGTGTATAGATCAGACTCATCCTCAAAGAGCATAAATTTAATTAACATGGAATAATGTCTGGGTGCTTCAGAAGCATTGAAAACTATTCGTTCTGATGTTCTTAAAGAAGTGATAAAATTTCCCACAGAACCTCAGAAACCACGGAAAACCGTAATGGAATGAGGTTGAGAAATGAATCAGCAACAGTGATATTATTTTCCATAATTTAATACAAAATAGAAACTTGTCAGGAATACAGATAAACACTGAAGGCATAACTGCAGATATGATAAATGATTTGAATATTGTTTTGAGTGTCTGGAGTGGTGTTAAGCACTTTAGATGGTTATTGACTCATTTTAATCATCCAACGTGAGTTTTTTACTCTTCTTACTCGGTCACATAAAGTAACCCTTAACTATGCTCTGTTGTGTCCATTACCAGCTAAAGATAGAAGCCAAAATCTCTGCTAATATCGTTGATGCTAAAAAACAATTAACTTTGCTTTTAAGGTGCTTAAAGTACACATGGACTTAAAAGATGGTTTTAAACCAAAAAATTGCTAGCTTCTGTATGCCTGTTTTAAGTCAGCATCCAGTGAGGGTGATGGGTTTTAGGCTGCCATCTTGGTAGTACAAAATACTATTAGATCTATCACTGCAATAGGTTAATCAATCCAAAAGGTTATTGACTTCTAATTTAGCATTACATGAAAACCCTTCATTTATTGATTTCAGTCTCATAAAAAATTATTGAAAATAAAACTGAAAAGTATCTACATGGTAATTACCATGTAATTACATGGAAATAACATTACCATGTAATTTTCAGATGAAGGATCTGAATTACTAATTTTGGTTAATTGTGCATTAGAGAGATTTCCCGTTCTTGTTTCTTTCATTTAAAAAATCTTTTTTTTTTATCCTGGTAAAAGTTCAAAATAAAAATTTTTAATAAATAAAACGCTTTGTGATTTTATATCTGTGAAAGGCGCTTCATAAATAAACTTTACTTACTAATAGTAGCCCTTGGCATTTATTACTAGTTAAACTTTATCTACAGAGACATATAGGACCTTTGGACTGCTTCAAGTCAAATAACTGACAGTCCAACCACTGAAAAGGAAAAATCATTTATCAAAAATCACTCGATAAACATTGGAATATCAAAATATTTTTTAATGAAGCATTATTCTTGTGTTTTAGGTTAATAACAAACAATTGTCAAATTATCATTCACAGATAGTTGACAAAAAATTGATATCACCATCATTTCTATTATTACTATTATCGATAATAATCATACAAATGATAAATATCACTCCTGTGAGGGTTTCTCCATAAGACCCCATGGCTGTTTACACGGGCATTGGGTACATACATGAGTCATTTAAATTATAAACCCTGGAAAACATAAAGTTGTTAATGAAAATATATTTCTCTTCTCAACATCTACACAAACGATTTTCTAATCTCACAAACCTAAAAATACAGCAGGTGACTCTGAACATTTCAGTCACTGTTTAGTGGAAATATTAGATTGAGTATCACTGTTTTTAGCAGGCTTCAATTTCATTTGTTTTGCACTCACGGTTTAATCAACGTACAGTCTAATTGTTAGAGCATTTTAAATTAAATGCAGTACTCCACAATTTAATCAAAATTAGTCTAACTAGTAGTGTTTTATGTTAGATCACATTCTTAGAAGTGTGTAGCCCACATACACTCATTTGAAAATGTTTCTAGATCATTATAAAAAATGAAGACTAATCAGAAAAATCTTGAGCATTACAGGGTTTCCCCCAGTGTATTATAAGCCTGGCGGGCCACCAGGCTTTACTTGTGCCCCCACCAGGCTAAACATTGCTTATTTTTGAAAGTCGTTTTAAAATGTTTGCATTTTTAAGGCTTTATAGTTGGTGCTCAAGTATTAATCTTCTAACTGACCGTGTTTGAGTCTGAAAATATTGTATGGGGTGTGTGTTAATCTTGGGTCATTAAACCTGCTATTTTAACTCTGTGCAGGGTCAGAAGAGAGGTGGGGAGAGCTCTGTGCGGCCAGTCTCAGGCAGTTTAGGAGTGATAGCTCCATGGAATGCACCAGGCGGCTGATAAACTCGTTCTCATGTCTGGGGTAGAATATTTTGTACGCTGCATGTTTCTGATCTCAGGAACTCCAGTGTGTTTCTGATTTCATAAACTAGTTTGAAGCGGTTTGGAAGGAAGGGAGCGAGGGAATAGACTCAGTCCCACGGCCTGGAGTAACATCTCAAGGCTGTGAAAGTATCAGGCGTTGCTTACGTGCAGCAACAGCCCATCACCACGTGTCCAAGTAACATTATCCTTCTGATTATTAGCTGTCAAATCTTGATAAAAATCCTAACTTTATCTGGCTGTAGTTCTCCACTTCCACTTCTTGACTACAGGAAGCCACTAGGCTCTCATGTGGACTTCTGGGTTATTATTCCCTTGTTAGACTCTATTCTCTCTTAGGTGTATGTTAAGCTGTTCGAAAATACATGTCATATTACTGGTTTTGTCTTCCCTAAGAGCAGAGTATTTCTTATTTTAAGGTCAAAAACACAAGCGATATATAAAAATAAATGCATAGTGTGGCGATACACCCTTTAAATGGTACATAAGGAGAACCCCAAGCTGTATATCACACAACAGATGTTTCCGTGGATTGCTTGTCTACACGTTACGTTTTGGCACACTTAACCTGATCACCAATTCTCTACAAACAAATCCTGGTCAGACAGATCAGCCGTTCCAGGTCCATCTCCACAAGAAATTATTCTGTCCCTCGTCACAGCATCAGCTGAAGTCTCGGTTGGGGAAAATCATAGGGGCCACAAGGGTCCAAATGTAAAGGGCCAAACACAACCAGCTCGAGGAGACCTTTACCCACACTGTTGGCCACTTGCTTGTTATGGTGTAGTCTGCGTCTGGGCTGTGAAATGGAGGATCACACACAAAAAACTCATTTTTCTAATGAGACATATTTCTACAACAGGTGAACAAACTGTCCCCGATGAAAACTTTAAAGTCGAGCTAAATGTTCAAGAGTGCAGGGGTCACTGACCTGTACCAGTTGGTGAGTGTCATCATGATGTAGAGGGAAGCTAAGAAGAGCATGAAGTGGAAGAAGGAGTAGCTGTACTGGACCATGTCTTGCTCGTTGTCCTCCGCCCGCCTGGGCCTCATGGAATCCTCCAACATGTCGCTGCTGCTGGAGCCCTGAATGAGGACAGCCGACTGCGACTGCTTGGAGGCCATGGTCAACTTGTTCACCTGATTCGTGTTTGAGGAGCGTATGCTGCGGACAAGAGATATCGGTGACGATCAGTGTCCGAAATATTTCACATGGCCACGATTATTTGTAACATAACAGCACGACGACGTATTATGTTCCAGTTTTCTCGTAGATTGTTCGTGTTGTTTGGCGTTGAACTGCCGCACGACCAAATAAGGTGGACACAATAAATGATCATAACAGTGAAACTGGATTTTTTTTAAATTTGATTTCCTCTATATAACCAGGTAAAGCCCCATTGAGAGCCTGATCTCATTTTCAAAAGGGACCTGAGCAGAAATATTCAACATACGACAACCTGGTCACACCAAAGCAAAGCTTAAAACAAACTACGAAACAGTTTAAAAGCAACAACACTGACTGATACACATTCTTAATAGCAATTTGTTTGCTGCAGAGGTGAGATATTTTCATATTTTACTAAAAAAAACTAACTAAAGTAACCTCAACAGGCCTAACGTAACCAAACAGGCCAGGACAGAAAACAGCTATATGACATATATAACTTCATCAGTTTCTATAACCTCTGTGTCTAATGTTTTTCTGTTTACAGTCATTTGAGTCCAAAACAGGGCAATCAAAATCTTCATGTAAGTATGGAAAATGAGAAGTGAGTCTGGACAGATGTTTGAGTTTCTATATTGTTCTTTATTTCATGTTTTAAGGGATAAAATTAATCATTTCTGGATAGCGAATGTTTTTTTTTGTTTTACTTTGATTTAGATTTCCTTCACCTTATTATTTGTCACAAAGTTTTTAGGCGATCTATCCAGTCCGCCCAGTTTCATAAATTGTACCGAGTGAAGTTTACGAAACTAAACTTCCTACATTGACAAACCAGGAAGTCATGTTTCATCCAGGGTTACTCGGGGCACAGTATGCTTTTTGGTTCACAGTTAAGCTGTTTTTCCCCAATCTGGACAAGTACGGCTTTCTACCCCTTAACAGGAAGATTAATAACCCCCTGGCAAATTCTCATGGAAATGAATTGGTTTCAATTTGTATTTATTTTTTTTTTACCTTGAGTAAAGAATGCACAGAACGAAAATAACCAGCCCCACGATGCTCTGGGCATCCCACCACTGTAAGTAGGGGGACGTCTGAACAGGTTCCTCGGCTCCGATGATCACCACAGCCGTCTGGTTTTCTGTTTCCGGGGGCCAAACCGTGGGAGCAGTGATCTGCTGGATGATGCTGAGCAGATTGGGGTTGCATTCTCGATCTGAACGCAGCAACACAAAAATATTCAGCCTGCACCAAGAAGAGAAAACTGCTAATGCAAAAAAAAAAAAAAAAAAAAATTGTTGAAAGATATTTTTTGGGAGGATTTAAGCAAAGTGGAAATCAGTGGTTCCAATACTGATGACAATCCAAATCCTGCCAGGCAAGTATTAATGCAAACCATGGAAATGTTTAATGGGTTTCAGTCACATGATTTTACATGAGGCACGAAGGTGACGCGATTCAAGATGGAGAGCAGGAAGTAAGATGTTGCATTTTAGGTCCAGATTCAATACAAAGATGACATTTATAAACGGCTGGCAATCAAGTTATTCAAATTATAAAGCTAGCAGTTAACAGTTGTGGCTACAACGTGAACAAAGTGGGGTTACGTTTATGGAGGTATTTTTGACGGAAAGTATTTATGCCTCGTAACTGTGAAGTTGAAGTCAGAAAGAAGATTTTATGGGAACTATGTAGAGATTTTTCCCAGGCTTTCACAAACACTAAACAATGGTTACGCTTCTCCAGAACAAGTAGACACAATTTATTTTTGAGTCACACTTTCAGAAAAAATATTACACTTACAGTTTTGCCCCAAATGATTCAAAAGAAATGGTGCAAAACAAAACCACGTGCTTGAGAGCGAAGGAACAGAAGAAATCTGCTCTTCAAAATCAGACACATAATACCTAACCAGTACTGTGCAGTTGGTGAATTTGGCAGGAAAGTGAAAAAGATTTTTGTTTTTCTTTTTGTCATTGATGATAAACAAATTATAAAACAGACATTCAACAAAAAGTAAAAATCTGATTTATACTTCGTGGCAGTTCGTTACCAGAAAAAAAACAAAATGCTAAATTCTTAATTTATAAGTAATATTATTGTTTATAAAACATAAGCTCTTTTGAAATACTGCTTATGTGCTTCGACACAGGGGAATTTACAGTTGGTAAATTTTGCAAAAGTAAAAAATCAGATGTTTGCTTCGTGGCACTTGGTTACCAGAAAATGTGCTCATCTCTTAGCAACCAATCAATCAAATTTTATTTGTATAGCACATTTCAGCAGCAAGCATTTCAAAGTGCTTTATATCATAACAAACACAAAAACACAAAGTCATGCAACATAAAATAAAACAATCAGAACATGACATTAAGTCAAGTTCCATCATTAAGTTTGTAATTGATTATGTTTCAAATACAATCTTAAGCAGGTGGGTTTTTAGTCGAGATTTAAAAGAAGTCAGTGTTTTAGCTGTTTTACAGTTTTCTGGAAGTTTGTTCCAAATTTTTGGTGCATAGATGCTGAAAGCTGCTTCTCCTCGTTTGGTTCTGGGGATGCAGAGCAGAACCAGAACCAGAAGACCTGAGAGGTCTGGAAGGTTGATACAACAACAGCAGATCTTTAATGTATTGTGGTGCTAAACCGTTCAGTGATTTATAAACTAACAACAGTATTTTAAAGTCTATTCTCTGAGCTACAGGGAGCCAGTGGAGGGACTTCAAAACTGGTGTTATGTGCTCCATCTTCCTGGTTTTAGTGAGAACGCGAGCAGCAGATTTATAACAAATATTGTTATTGTTCAAAAAACATAAGATTACTTCAGCTCTTTTGAAATGCTACTTATTTTATAAATCTTAAAAACAATTGTGCAGCTGGTAAAGTTTTCAGAAAAGTGAAAAAGCTTTCTTTTTTTGTCACTGGAGGTCGATATATTGTAAAACAAACAACACAAAAGTAAAAATCTGATGTATACTTCGTGGCAGTTCGTTGCCAGAAAAAAGTCGAATCTCTTAACACCAAATTAATAACAAGTAATATTATTGTTTATAAAACATAAGCTCTTTTGAAATACTGCTTATCTGCTTAGACACAGAGAATTTACAGTTGGCAAATTTTGCAAAAGTAAAAATCAGATACTTGCATCTCTTAGCAACAGATTAACAACAAATATTGTTATTGTTCAAAATGCATAAGATTTCTTCAGCTCTTTTGAAATACAACTTGTCTTACAACTCTTAACAAGAATTGTGCAGCTGGTAAATTTTTCAGAAAAGTGAAAATGTTTTTTTTTCTTTTGTCACTGGAAGTCGATATATTGTAAAACAAACACTCAACACAAAAGTAATAATCTGATTTATACTTCGTGGCAGTTCGTTACCAGAAAAAACTCTAATCTCTTAACACCAAATTAATAACAAGTAATATTATTGGTTAGAAAACATAAGCTCTTTTGAAATACTGCTTATCTGCTTAGACAGAGAATTTATAGTTGGTAAATTTTGCAAAAGTAAAAATCAGATCTTTACTTCGTGGCACTAATAATAAACCCTGGATGTCAAAATCATTGAAAAATCTGTTGAACAAAAAGAGGAAACATTCTGTGAAGGAAACCTCAATGAGGTGAATTTGCTCAGAAGGGAAATTGAGAATGAAATAAAAAAAGGCAAAATTGAGTTTGGAAAGGGCTGAAAACAATTGTTGGATCAGAGATCAAGTGCATCAGAAAGGTGGTTCTTCCTGGTTTTAATTCTGACAACCAATTGGAAAATGAGTTTAATATGTTTTACCTCAGGTTTGATTCTTTTGATTTTAGTAATGAGATTTTAAATCTGAAAAACAAGCTTCTTTGCTGTGATCATACCCCTTTCGATGTGTTACAGGCCCAGCCTTTCCCTAGGGGGCAGTAGAGAGCAACAGGTAGGGGCAGGGAGAAGAAGAAGAGCGATGTGTTAGTTTTACAGACTCAAGCTGTAGAGTTGTTGTTGTTCACCTGGCCAAGAAGAGGGATAAAGTTCTACAAGCTCTTGTCTGCCTCCTCTTTGTTTTGCTGCCAGCAGAGCAGAACCTATGAGCTTGTTACCAGCAAACGAGCCGAAAAAGACACCAGCCTGTTCTGGACTTACTTAGGTAACAGATGTTACTTCTGTGGCTGAACCTTCTAAACGCTGTAAGGTTAGAAAAAGCCCAGGACCAGATAACAGATGTGAACAGTGTGAGAAGAGATTTACTCAGAAACAGAATCTGACACTCCATCATCGCATCCACACTGGAGAGAGGCCATACAGCTGCGACCAGTGTGAGAAGAGATTTATGCAAACAGAATCTGACAGGCCATCAACGCATCCACACTGGAGAGAGGCCATATAGCTGTGACCAGTGTGAGAAGAGATTTACGCAAACAGAATCTGACAGGCCATCAACGCATCCACACTGGAGAGAGGCCATATAGCTGTGACCAGTGTGAGAAGAGATTTACACAAACAGAATCTGACACTCCATCAACGCATCCACACTGGAGAGATGCGTTGATGGGGCGCGGCTCTTGCGGCAACCAGCAGCAAATACATTTGTTCGTGGAAGCGTTTCATGTGTTCTCGTTTTTAATTTTTTATGTTTTTGATGCAAAATGGAGATGGCGTGTTTTCTTCTGTTGTGGATGACGCTTTGCCTTTCCTTCAGTCTACAATTTCCTCAAGACCATCCGGCCCGGATTAAACATATCAGGGAGTTTCTTCTGCAGTGGAGCGAGCCCCCGTCAGTTCCCCCTCCGGATCTCATTTGTCCATCTTTGGATTCTTTTACTGACCTTAAGAACGGTAAGAAGAAACATTTACAATCGGTTTCTCGCATCCCACTACCGTCCATCATTCTTTCTAATGCGCAGTCTCTCCGCAATAAATTGGCTGAGCTCCAAGCACAAGTACGATTTCAACATGAATGGCTAAAATAAAATGAAGCAAGCGTCGGGGTCCATATTAAAAGCATCACAGAAGCTGCAGTCCAAGTGTCCTGATGCCCCTGTATTCATCCTCGGCGATTTTAACCATTGTTCATTAATAAGAACCCATAAAGACTTCTGTCAATATGTCACCTGTCCCACCAGGAACAACAAAATTCTGGACCTGTGTTATGGTTCTGTCAAAGGAGCATATAAATCTGTCCCTCTCCCTCCATTGGGTGGAGCTGACCATAATTGTGTGCAACTTATACAAGCTTATCGTTCTGCCTTTAGGAGAGGTAAAACCATCACTAGACAGATCAACAACTGGACTGATGAGGTGAATTTGCTCAGAAGGGAAATTAAGAATGAAATAAAAAAGGCAAAATTGAATTATAAGGCAAAGCTGGAAAAAGACCTGGCCTACAATAGACTGGGCCCAGTTTGGAATGGGCCGAAAACAATTGTTGGATCAGAGATCAAGTGCAACAGAAAGGTGGTTCTTCCTGGTTTTAATTCTGATAACCAATTGGCAAATGAGTTTAATATGCTTTACACTGTGGTCATAACCCCTTCGATGTTACTTCTGTGGCTGAATCTTTTAAATGCTGCAAGGTAAGAAAAAGCCCAGGACCAGATAAAAAATGTGCTAGTCTCTTAGCAACAGATTAACAACAAATATTGTTATTATTCAAAAAACATTAGACTTCTTCAGCTCTTTTGAAATACAACTTATCTTATAATTGTTGGTGAATTTTTCAGAAAAGTGAAAATGTTTTTTTCTTTTTTTTTTTTTTTTTTTTGTTTTTTTTTCCCTCCGAAGAGTTTTTTTTTTTTTTTTTTTTGGGGCACGGGTTTTTTTTTTTTTTTAAAAAGTGTGGGAAGGGATGGGGGGACAAAGCCCACAAAATTTGGGGCCGCCA
>CAEFZX010018072.1:0-18011 GCA_903066825.1 Alfaro cultratus
GGAAAGTTAAAACCTGTTAGTAAAGAATAAATATTTAGAGAAGATTTAATCTCAGATTATGGAGATAATTACTAACATGGAGCTCAGACTTTGTTTATTCCATCTGGACAATCAGAGAAAAACCTAAATAAAATACTTACCATAAATCTGAAGTTTATATGAAGAATAAAATTCGCCTTTTTGAACTGTATAGATTCCTGAGTCGTTCTTCTGCAGGTCTGTGATCGTAAAGAGTCCAGAGCTTCGGTTCCACTCAAGTTTGTTCTGGTACGTATCCAGCTCTATAATAAGTTCACTGTTAAACACTTGAGCAATGTTTTCTCCGCTATATAAAATATATCCTTTCTCTGTGACAGCAGCAGGTAGATGGATGTTTCCTCCAACGATTCCTGTCAGATTCTCCTTCACTTCCTGACCAGCAGAGAATCCCAGAATCACTGGAAGAAACACAGAAAGTCAGATTGAAAATATTTACCTGAATGTTTTTATTAAAGATGAAATGTCATTAAATGTTTCTGTCTGAAAGATAAAGTCACAAATTCAGGTTTGAACAATTAAATGTTGGCTCAGTTTGATAAAGTTACATAAAATTTAGAAAACATTGATTGTATTTGGACAACAGGAAGGAAACCATCTGATCCAACCTGTTAGTAAAGAATAAATATTTAGAGAAGATCTAATCTTCTCTAAATAGAAGATTTAGAGAAGATTATTCATGTTTAATATGGATGATGATGATGATGATGATGATGATGATATTTATTTGACCTTCATCATTCCCAGTCTTCTATTGGACTGATAATCTGTGGACTCTACAGAACCCAGTCCAGTTCTGGACCTGCTGGTTTCGTTTCTCAGACGTCTGACGGATCGAGGGAAGATGCAGAGAGGAGGTTTGGATTTTACCGAAACTGATGCCAAAATCATTCCTATGAAATTTAAACTCATTAAAGGTGAACAACACTTACAACAATAACTAATAAAATCTGCCTCTATATAACAATTCATAATTTACAGAAACGTGTTTTGAAATACAAGATTTTCAGTAGTTTGACACTTTTTAGAGTTTTACATTATACTGATGTGTTTAATGCAGTCTTTATAAATAATATTTTGCTATAAATATTACATTTGTTGGTTTATTTAAACTGGTTTATGCGTCTCAAGGCAAACAACCTCTGATCTTTGTGTTGGATCAGCTAAATGACAGGAAACTCATCCAACAATGTTTCTATGGCAACATGTCGTTTATGTTTGTGCTCAGTCATGACGGGAAGCAGGTGAAACAGGAAGAGGAAAATGTTCACCATAAAACCAGACTGCTGACAGAATGAGCTGGAAGTTACAGAAACCAGGATGGTGAGTTCACTTCCAGACATGTATGCTAAGCTAACATGTAGCATATCAGGATGCTGGTTACAACCTGAGAAGCCGAGGAGGTGAAGACTGAGCATGAAGTTCTGCACAGCTCGGACCAGGCGTTCAGGTCCGCTGGTCCAAACTGGTCATAATGACACCTGGACAACAGATTACCAGAAAATGATCCAAGATTAGGAAACTACAGGACTTTTCCTGATTAGCAGAACTTATTGTTGTAAAGACGTTTAAAGCTACACTGAGCTTTGCTTGTATTTGTGTAGAAATGTGATATAAAACCTGTAAAATAATTAACCTAATACTGTCAGAGTCTCAGCCTGGGACTGTGGAGAGAGACAGTCATTAAATCTGCAGGGGTATGAATACTTTAGAGCCTATGATTATTCCTATGATTACTGTTGAGCTGCATATATTATCTAATAATATAATAATATAAAATCCACTGGGTTTTATCCTGTCAGTCCAATGATTCTGCATTTGATCTGTTTTTGTTCAACACAAAGTTATAAACCAGAAAATGTTTTTATTCCAGTTCCTGAACTGAAGCTGATTTAAAACAGATTTGTCTTTTTCTTTAAATTGAACTGAAAACTTTTTGAGTGCAGAATCTTCCTTCTGCATCAACAGAAACATTTTATATACTTTATGGTCTGAACAAACTGGTTTCTACATGCAGCTAGAAATTAAAGCCTCCATTCAGGCACCAGGCGCCTGAAGGGAGTAAATATTTGGTTATAATTTATCGTGCAAACATCACATGACCAACCAGCTGCTGGTTCTGTTTCCATCAGCAGAAAATCCTGGTTGTTTTCCACAAACTGCTCAATGTTTCTGACGCAGCTTTAGTGACAATAAACCAAAAATATGAACCAAACATATTTATAGAAGCTCAATGTTTTCATGGTATTTTTCTTTCCAAATGATGAAAACATTTTGATCCAACTGCAGCTAAAACATGAGCTCTGGGTTTGATGCTTTGCTCAGAGGAACATCAACATGGAGGAAGACAAATATGCAGCAACACTTTATGAAGAATAAAACTGTGTATAAATGTTTCTGGGTGTTGGTGTTATGGGTCAGTGTGGTGGTGGCGGTATGGTGATACGGGAAACCTTCAGCCAATAGGAACTGACCTTTGGTTGGTCAGTTTAAAATATAAAATCTATAATTTAATAATCCAATTGATATTTATTCCACTTCAGTTGCTGTTTTATGGTTTAAAGTTATGTTTTATTTTAGTAATATACATATTTCTTTGTCTCACAATACGAAGAAAACAAGAACATATTTTTTATTACTTCCATGTTGAATTATTTAGTTTATTTAGTTATGATGATAAATATGTACTTTCTGCTTTTTGCAGTGTTAGATATTATATACATATTTAGTAACTTTTAGATTCAACAAGTGAATCTCATAAAATCCTCATGATAATTTATTAAGGGGAAGTAAAATAAACTTTATAGTTACTAACGCATCATAAAAACATCATAAATCTTCTCGTTTGTCCCAGAAACAAACATAAAGCATAAAGTTCAGTCCAACAATCCGTTTAGTTTCAGACGATTCTCAGATCATCCTGAACATTTATGAAGGAAACATGAATATTTGATCATATTTCTCCATCAGCCTCTAGAAGATGATCAGTAAAACCTGAACTTAAAACTTTTATTAGAAATAAGTTACATCATGCCTGTAATTTACTGATACTTGATAGGAAACGTTTTAGATTAACAGCAGATTAAAATCCCAGCAGATTCTCCAGATTATCAGCCTTCAGTCAGATGTTCAGGCTGTAGTTTCTGTCTGGTGGTTCAGTAACAGCTTTAATCCATCAGTCCTGCAGGAAACACAGAGAGTCTGAGTCTGACACAAAGTGTTTCTGATCCAAATGGAGAAACGGTTTCTGATCTGCTGGAAGATTATTTATTCTGGAATAAGGAGAAGAATTCAAACTTCTTCAGTTCTGACTCTTTTTGCTCAGTCAGGATGTTTGAAAGGTTTTTTCTCATCTGCTGAGCAAAACTAAATTCCCAGACATTTCAAACTGTGTCATCATTTTCATGACTTAAAGGATTTTTCTGTCTGGTTTCCAAACCTTCCATGTTGCCTCATGGGCTGAATTACAGTTATTCATATTTCTTCATTCTGTATTTCCAGACATAATAAGTGTGACCTTGTGCTTCACTGGCTGAACTCCAGCAGAGTTACTAACCAGAACCCAGTTCCTCTGGAGCAGGATGAAAACACATCACATTATACCAGTCCATAGATAATTATTGATTAGTTTTTATTTGAAATATCTGGCATAATGGAGCTGTGACTCTTCCTGTTTCATCCAGTTTTCTCTCCATGATTCTGTTTTTTATTTTTTAAGCTTTTATGAGGCACAATGGAGAAACATGGAACTGCTGCTGCGCAAGTTACTCAACAGGTTGTTACTAGGCAACCAAAGAGTGAGCTAGTTGCTAGGCAACCAAAGAGCGAGTTAGTTGATGCCACCTTGCTTCGCTAGCTGTGAGAGGTTGAGAGCTAAACCCATTCCTCTGCCTACGTCCCCCAGAATGCCGTGCGGTTCTGGGTCAGAGTTCAGTGAAATTACTGAATATTCTATCAGACGTATTATCTATAGATATTGATCATAACTCTATCATAATTGTTATTGGTTATTTTTCCAGCCCTCAGTCTCTCAGTGTTCAGGTTTGGAGCAACAGAGACATTTATGTAATATTTGACTTTGTGATGTCATCGACCTTTGTGATGTCATCGACCTTTGTGATGTCATCGACCACGCCCTGCTGACTGATGAGTTTCTGACTTAAACTGAATCGTTTCAGTTTTGCTAATGTTTGATGAAACAGTTGTTACAGAGGGAAAGCTTCTTCAATCAAGATGGCGGCTCGGATGTCTGAACAATAAAAAACTGAACATTTCTGTTCAGTTTTTATTGAGGAGAAAATGGCAACAGCTGTTTGTTCCCTAGCAACTAAAATCACCAGAAGGCCAGACAGTCGCTGTGTCTAAATTCAGGGTCTGAATCCTTCGAAGGACGGATTTGGAGGCCGATTACGTCATAGTGCGGCGACAAGACCTGCCCGAATTCAAAGACTCCTCCAAATGCTTCCTTCTTTTCCCCAGATTTGAACTATTGAACTATTGAAGGATGTGTCCGGTTTGTCCTTCACTGCCCACCATATCCCATAATTCATTGCAGGTCCCAACCAGGTGTTCAGGCAGAGCGACAATATCGGTGAAGAGCAACAAATTATTTATTTATATTTCATTTTAAATGACAGTATGATTTTGTACAACGTTTTTAGGCGAGAATCTAAGTGTGTAAATCTCAAATATCTGCTGGGTTCACCAAAACATAACCTGCTCTGATACTTTGGGACATGTTAGGGTTCGAGCTCCCGCTGAGTTAACAGCCAGGGGCCCCACCAGCTGCCAGGGGCCCCACCAGATGCCAGGGGCCCCACCAGCTGCCAGGGGCCCCACCAGGTGCCAGGGGCCCCACCAGGTGCCAGGGGCCCCACCAGATGCCAGGGGCCCCACCAGCTGCCAGGGGCCCCACCAGCTGCCAGGGGCCCCACCAGGTGCAAGGGGCCCCACCAGGTGCCAGGGGCCCCACCAGCTGCCAGGGGCCCCACCAGCTGCCAGCTGGCCGCGGCTTCAGGTTCGGTACCGGAGCAGAGAGCCCGACTCTCGGCACATTGTTTTAAAAACTCCCGCTAGTTTTCCTCAATGAGTGGAAGATAAACACTGATATTATTCAGACAGTTAATATCTAGTTGTAAAATGTTTGGTTTACTAAAGTATTTCATTTATTTCTGAGCAAATCGGTTTGATTGATTAAAGTTGAGCCTTCAAACATAACAGTTTTATTTAATTCTAATGGCTTATCTGAGATTTAGAGAGTACTATATTTGAAAATTAATAATTTGCTTGTATTTATTCCTGGTAAAAATGTGCAAAATATGTTTGAACATTTTAGAATCAAACTAAGATTTATTTTTTTTTACCATAAACAGCCTTTACTATAAAAGATAAAGAATAATACAGAAATCAGTAATACATAATTAAAACCAAACTTAACCTCCGTTGTATTTTTTCTCTTTGCTTCATGCTGTCACGGTTGCTAAGATGAGGTGGGGACAGTTTGTGGAGGCTCCACCTGTCTGAATTCACAGTTTTTCTCTTCCGGTTTTAGTTTATTCACGGCCGTGGAAGGACCTGGTCTACGTAGACCGATTCTAACAGAGCCGGTCTACGTAGACCAGGGGTCTCAAACTCCAGTCCTCGAGGGCCGGTGTCCTGCAACTTTTAGCTGAGCCTCTGCTGCACCTGAATATAATAATTAGGTCATTAAGGCTCTGGAGATCTGATCTACACAAGAAGGAGGTAACTAAGCCATTTCATTCCAGCGTTTTGTACCTGTGGCTCATCTAAACACTGCAGGACAGCTGGAGGACTGGAGTTTGAGACCTCTGATCATAGACCGATCCTTTGAAGGATGCAGACCTTGAATTTGGACACAGCAAGTGACAAAAGACAGAACTAGATCCTGTTAAGCATTCTTCAAAATAAAAGACTTCCTCTATCCAAATAAATCGTGCCTCGCACTTAAATATGTTTCACTTCAGCTTTTGTAATTATATACAATCATGTTAAAATCAACTCATAATCATCATCAACAGCAGCTGTCGCTCTGTCGGGTTTCTTATTTTAGCTCAGAGTTGAAATTACAAAAACTAAAGTTCACATTTTGTCATTTTCTTTGTGATGTTTGGTCAAAAACATCGTTAATTTAGTACATGTTTCTTTACCTTCCTTCATTAAACCTCTTCTATGCTCTACTGGTTTTTGTTTTCAAACTGTTCGCTTCAAACTGCCTCATCCTGAAATGTGAAACCTGCCTGGACTTGAATCTGATCTTGTTCTAACATGATTCAATAGGAGATGAACTGGATTTCAGCTGAAGCTCATGTCTCTCTACTCAGAGGTTAAAGTGAAAACACAGAGAGATTACTGGTATTTTTCCATTCAGTAACTGGTCAGTTAAATCAGGCTGGTGGTCATTAATGGATCTGAAAGCTCATCAATAAAACATGTTAATGAGATCCTGAGAGAGGAAATGAAACAACAAGAAACTTTATATCCAAACCAATCGATGTCAAAGGTCTGAAATGTTCTGTAACGTAACAGTTTGACTCAACCAGCTGACTGGTTAACTGTGTTCATGAAAACAGAGATATCTCTACTGAAAACAGTCAGTTTGGTTTCTGATCATCACATCCAGTCATTTTCATTTACTAGAAACAAACTGGCACCAAACCATAAACAGACTAAATGAAAAACTATTTGGAGATAAAATTCCCACAGGATTTACTGGGAAAACACCAAACATTTCAAACTGAACGTTTGGTTTCAGTTTCTTTATTCTCCTCTTCCAAAGAAAAGTTTCCCTCCTGTTTCAGGGATCCTGGATTTTCATCTGATTAAAATGTAAATTTTATTAACCACTCTGCATACATGTTTGGACATTTCCATGTTTTAGAGAAACATTGTCAGATAAGTGAAAAACAACCAGAGACAGGACCAGGAAAACGACCAGAACCTCCGACTTCCTGCTGTGAGCTTTCAGACGCTGCAGCTGGGATGAGGGAACCAAAGAGGCATGGACTACAACTCCCAGCATTCAGCTGATTTCAACACATCTGAGTCAGGTATTCAGACTCTGCATCACGCAGAGTCTGAATTCATTCAGTGGTTTAAATCCAAACAGAACCGTTCTGGTCCGAACAAACGGCCTCGACACACGGAGAGCAACGAACCAGCGAAAGATCTCAGGGTGAAGCCAACACACAGGATGGAGCAGTGACTGAATATTTATCAGCTTTCTTGTGCCGCGTTGCTAGCATGTGTCTGTGTTTGAACTCAAAATTATACATGCAAAAATCTCATTGGTTTGTTGCTGTAGGAGGAAAAGTTATTGTCGGTTTATCACTGAAGTTCCACTGGAAAGTAATGGAGAGGGATCGACATCACTTCCTGTGTCAGAACATCCTCAGGCTGGAAGGGATCTAATGTCTAACTTGTTCTGGGGGTTTTCTCAGACTGAAACACCTGGAAACGTTCAAACGTCCAGCACTGAGAGCCATATAAATGAAATAAGTAATTATTGATGTGACAGGAGCTTTGGGTGTGTCCATGTGGGTGTGATCTAGTATGAATGGTTGGTTACTGGCCTGCTGGCTTTGTGCGTATGAGGAAGCGGGTGGTCATAGTTTCTGCAGACTGTGTTGTAATGCTGATGACTGTTGGCATTAGGCCTGGTCAGTCTGTGTCGCAGTCCTAGTAAAGTTTAAACTATTACAATCAAACAGAATAAATCAATAATTGTGTCAGAACAAAGAAATGGCCTGGAGTTAATTGACCCAGTGCAGCGTTCATACACCATTAGTTTGCTGCTTATTAAAGATGCTTGAATCTTTTCAGTCCAGATAATCAGCAGATCTTCTCTAAGCTCCTGACCTGATCTCTGAGAGGAAACTCATTTCAACAGCTTCTACCTGATAGCTAGTTCCTTCTGTCTGATCGATCGCTAATGACATCACACCTTTATAACACTTTAACACTCCAAGGTTCTCAAAGACACTTTACATAAAATCAGTCACAATCACACACTGATGATGAAAAGCTACTGGATAGTAGCCCTGAGCCACCCTGACTGAAACAAAGCTACCAATTCTCACCTGGTCCGTCTGACCAACACCAGGAAACAACAGGACAGATGGGGAGCAATCAAACTGGCAACCCAACGATTACAGGGCAACTTCTACCGTTATGGCCACTGTAGCCCAAGATCATCTATCTATCTATCTATCTATCTATCTATCTATCTATCTATCTATCTATCTATCTATCTATCTATCTATCTATCTATAGGGGTGTGTGTTTTTCTTCTTCTTTTCTATTGGCCTCTTTGAAAAGTTCATACTAATAGATTCTAAAATTGTTCAAAACAACATGTTGCTGCTATAATGTTCAGGTCTGGTTGCCTGTTTGATTCTTATTTTAAGTGAATTTTCATGAATTAACTGAAACTGTTCTGGTCTCCAGGGTTTATTATTGACCCTCAGTCGTTCAAAACTAACAGTGGAAATGAACTGATCATTTTCAGTGTAGCTAATATCAGTCTTTTTCTCAAGTATTCTTTATTAATTATACTTGGGATATTCCATCAACCTTGTATGAAAGTTTTGATTTTTGTAAGGATTTAGGTTTCAGTGTTGTTGTCCCTGGATTCTCCCCAGCTGTACCTGATTGTTTAATCCTCCTGTCTGTTTCTTCTTCTGGTTCTTGTCATTTGTCTGATGTCTATTCATGTTTACTACCAGTTACTACCAGTGTCTGAGCTCCTAGCCTCTCTGCTCACCTGTGCTACCTGGACTTTGCTGAGAATCATCATTAAAACCATAATTTTCCTCTCAAAAAGCTCCATGTCCATCCTTAACACAAAACCCACAACTCATGACAATTTTATGGAATAAAACTAAAAAAAACAAACATCTTAGCCACACCCCTCAACTGAACAAAACTAGATTAAAAAACACAAAAGAGACAAATCAATTCAGTCTCTTCAACATCTTGATTAAAAATTAAGTTTCAATTCGTCATTTAAAAATGTTTCCTGGTAAAATTCACAACTGTATATTTTCACACAGACGTTTCAAGGCTTTATTTTCTGAAATTCACATAAAAATATGAACTCAGAGACAAATGATGTTGTAAACCAATGGCGCCATAAATACATAATTTATCTTATATCTGCAGATTATCGCAGTAAAATCTCTTTAGATTATATTTTAACACGCAGCTCGTTGCATTGCGGTTTTCTAACAGCTCCGACCTGCAAACGGAAAGAGGAAAGTTGCACAACTTACCGAGAAATAAGCAAATAAAGGTGATCTGGGTCTCCATTTCATAGTTACATCGACACAAAAACACTTTCAGGTTTTTCTCCCTCCGAGTTTCTTCACGGCTCCGCGAACCAGAAACACATCAAGTGGGGCTTGTTCAGAAAAACCCCGCCCATCTATATAGCTCTATATGTTAGACTGGGGGAACATATATATATATAACCAACAGCTTCCAACCGCGATAGATAGATAGATAGAATAATGATATAAATCAAAATGATCTAAATTGAGTATAAAGAATAACTCTGATGAATGTTTATTGTTCTGTAACCTGTGAAAATAGATTTTCTACTAGAAAAATTTATGTTCCAAAAAAAAAAAAAAAAACGAAAAAAAAGAAACATTTAGTCAGAAATCCTTTGCTGTGTAACAGTAATGAACGTGTGACAGGAACAATACTTTGACATCTGATCCAGGTACCAGGTGACCCGTTTCCATAGCAACAACAGCATGCAAAGCATAGAAAACCCCTGAGGAATCATGAGATGAAGGAAAACAGGTAAGTCAAACAAAAACTGGGGAAATTCTTTGAGAATATTCCTGTTTTTAATGAAACAGGAAGACAAATATGAGTTTGAATTAAAGTTATTAATAAAAATAAAACAAAAACTCAAACAATGAAGCAACAAGTTACATGATGGCTATGAGTTATAATATTCCAAACTGATTAAAATCAAATCAAGAAGAAGAAGAAGAAGACAACTTGTGTGTTTCTGCAGAGGAGGAAACCATCTGCCTCTCCATCCATCAATAATCAATAACTGATCAAGTTCATTCCTGGTTGTTCAAACTCTCTCCTACATAGTGATGAAGCAGCTGGTTTCCTCTGTAGCATAACAAGTTCACCTCCAGAGAAAAGGCCAGAGTGGAGCTGCTGCTAGTCTAGAGGATCCAGCTGAGAACCAAGAGAGGAAGAAATCCGTTTATTGACACCTTGTTTCAACCTGCAGCTCAGATCGAATGATTCCCAGAGAAACTAGTTCAATTCATAGAAGAAAGGCTATTTCCTCCTGATGGTCCAGTCGACCCGGTTCTACTGGAACCAGAACTCCACCATCTGCTCCACCTCCAGCTGCTGTGGTTCTGAGTCAAACCAACCTGTTCCCCTCCTGGCCTGTGGGGGCGCTGCACCAAGAACCACTGAAGGAAACCACACAAAAACCTCTGAAGACTCTGAGAGCAACTTCCTCCTTCACTAGATGGAAACAAGATGGAGGATCAGATTTTGGTGTTGGAGGATTTCTCTTTAGTCTAAAGACCAGGAGCCATTTCTGCTGCTAGCGCTAGGCTAGCATGTTAGCTTTGGTTGTGTTTACCCAGTGGATTATTCTACAAAGGAGAATCACCGAATCTGGACACACGAGTCTTATAGTATGAGGCAGCATGAAGAATTAGATTACAGTAATTCGTCACATGAACAGAACTCAGTAATCCGAGTGGATCAAGTAAAACTCAGAGAACCTGAAGGACAACAGGAAGGAGACAGTCGCTCCGTTTCCTCTCCTTTCGCTTTGCTGTTTGGATCTTTCTGCTGCTGCTCATCATGAATTATTAAATCAGAGACGATGCAGCTGACTGTTTCTGCTGCAGGGAAATCAATACAAGCGATCAGCTTCCACTTCATCGAATTACTGCTTCCTCATCCTCCCTGGGGTCAGAGGTCAAGCTCAGCAGAATTTCTTCTCTATCTGCTGATCAATTTTCTACATTTCTTCAACTTTCACATGATATCAGAAATAAACTCTGATTTCCTCCTCTGGGTTTGTTTGCAGGTTTTCTCTCAACCAATCAGCTTTCAGTCTTTATAGAAACATCTTTATCTTCCAGGATGTTTACATCACCTCCATGTTGTTTAGACCATGGAGTCATCATGTCTGTTTCTAACTTCCTGCTTCCATCCAGAATGAAGCCAAATGTCACATATCTGTTTATGAAGAAAAAATCTTCTTGCATCTTTAAAAGCATCATTTTACCAGACGACTGTTTGGACCAGCAGTTTAAAATGTTGAATCCACATTTTAAACTGAGTTTACTGCCACTGGTTTTAGTCTTAATCACTTTGCTGTGTTTTAAGACATGGAGATTTTTTAATGTTGGTTTAACGTCTAAATTAAAGTTGGATGTTTGTCCTGATCGGTTCTGGTCGGTTTTAAACGTCTTAATCAAACAGATCTTTACCTAAACTCAGTTTAGATCTGTTTTCTGGTATCTGCTTCTACTGGATATTAATGTGTATTTATGCCACTTGGTTCCATTTTGAAGAGTCATGAGTCACTAGATCAGGTTACATTATAAAACCTCCTGACTCATTTTGACTTCATAGAATCAGCAACATGTGCCAATAATCAGGAATTTGGTGAAAAATATATTTTTTAGTTTGTGGCAGTGCAAAAGAACCACCCATATGAACAGAACCAGAACCTGAACCAGAACCAGAACCAGGTCTGGTACGAGAGGCCTTCTGCATTCAGGAGACAGAAAAGAGAATCGTTTCGTTGTTTTGACTAGGCCAAAAGGCTACAGAACTTTACCTCTGTTCCCTTTTCAATGAGCTTTTAGCAGAAGTATTTTTATCTCTATTTTATCTCCATATTTAACCCTGAACATGTCAACATGCAGATGTATTCATATCTCTGAAGCATTTAAATGTTTATTTAGCGCTTTATATTTTTTCAGACCCTGTTCTTGTCGTCCAACTCGTCCTGTGTAGAACTCTGAGTCCTAAAACAAACCACTTCCTGTCATGTGATCCGATGAAAGCAGGTCTGTGTCCAGACATTAAAGCCGTCCTGTTAACCAGACGGTGAGAAGCTCAGCGCAGCAGGCGTCACGCGACCACCACATCCCTCACAGCCATGCAGCGCTGCACGAACCCACAGCACAAACTTTCTCACTCTGACGCCCACGGCTGATCCAGCGGCCGGAAACTCAGTCTGCAGAACTTCATCAATATCTGTCTCACCATCATCATTTCACTGCTGGGCTGTGATCGAACTGTAAAGAGGTCAAACATCTTCATGTCTGCTGGATGACAGAGAAACTCTGAGGTGTTTGTTGGATCCACTGAGCTTCACGGATCAGAACCACCAGAAATGAGCTGAGAGCTCAAAGTTTGTTCAGTCTTGTTGACATTCAGCCTGAAGGTGCAGCAGCGAGTTGAGGCCTCCTCTGCTCAAACCCAGCCAACTTTCCATCCCTGCTGTTTCCACTGGTGGATTGATGAAGCATTTTTATTCTGGGTGCAGCTCTTCCTGGAAGGATCCATCAAGCTCTGCAAATACTCTCCAGTTAGTCTGAAAGCCCCATTACTGACTCTGTAAAGAACGATAACATTGATATGCTTTAAGGTTTTATCTGGATGGCTTAAAATCAATAAAAGTTAAGGAGAAAAATGAGTTTCCTGTTCCTGTCGGAGGCGCGGCCAGCAGCAGGTTGATGGTCTGATGGATTTATAGAGGATTCAGTTTGTTACAGTGTTGTGTTATATTGTGTTAGTTGGTTGGTTAATATCTGAACTGTTAAAAATTAAATCTGAATCTGAAGACATGAGAGACGGAGGGAGGTGGATTATGGTCAGCATGGAGGAAAAATAAAGGCAGGAAGTGAACAAAAAGCTGAACTGAAACATTTTAATTAATGGGAAGGTTTAAAAGTTACCAAAGGAATCTAAACACTTACAAATTTAAACATTATTTACAGACTTTGGTTCTAAATTAAGTTAATTATATTCAAACAGCCCAAAGAGAAATGAAAGTGATGAAACTTATGATCTATAAAACGTCTGCCAGTTTCTGCTGGTTTAACTGATGTAAATATTCAAATATGATATGCAAATATCTGCTTTGCCTTGTAAATTTGATCTGACATGAAAACAGAAGAGCAGAAAGTTTCACTTCCAGATTCTTTTTAAAGCTGCAGCATGTAGCAGCTTTAAAACATTCTAAACAGAACATGTTTCTTACATGTTTCTTACATATTTTATAAATCATCACCATGTTGCAGGTAAAAAGATTCTCCTCCATTCAGCTGTCTGCCATGAATGCTAATGCTAGTTAGCATGATGGTGGATAAACAGTTTCACTGTAACAATAACTTGTTTCTCATGCATTAGGACATTTAGCAGCGTGACCATGAGGTTGATTGACAGCACTAAGCCCCTCCTCCTGGCTCTGATTGGTTGTTTCTGACTAAGATTTGGGACCAGTCTGAACTGGACCGTTTGTTCAGTCATACAGATTCTGAGGTAATGAGGGAACCAGTCAGTGAATGCTCTGCTGTGGTGATGCTGCTTTGGAGCAACTGGTTGCTAACATCATGCTAACCTTGTTGCTATGGAGATAAACCAGTGAAGCGTCCATGAAGCAACACCAGCTGTTACTGGACCGGGTCAGGTTAAAGGTCTGCAGAATCTAAAAGACATATAGATATATATTTCTTCCTGATAACCTGCTGTGGTTCTCGGTACCATGGAAAACCTCAGGTGTTTTCAAACCAGCCACAACCACAATGCAACGGGGCAACAGGGGCTTTTATTGAGCCACACAATAGCATGACTGCTTGAGCAGACATGTGTCTACATGTTGAAATCATCCACAGCTGCAGTCATAAATTACATAACAAACAGCAAATATAATTAAAAATATATACAAAAAGTTAATTATATGCAAAAAATATAAAAATCCATTAAATATAATTATGTAAGTTATATAGTTCAGTCTGTTTGAGACGTCAGGAGCTGAAAGACAGAAACATGATCCGACCTGCAGCGGGTCACAGGACGGATCTGCTTCTCCAACGTTTTGGTTCATCAGGGAGTTGAAAGAGGAGTGAAGAATAAAACTGAATTTTAAGACCATCAGGTGTTCCTCCTGGATCTGCTCTTGGTCCACTTTCTGTTTCTATGTGTATCAATCCGTTTTCCCACCTGGCAGTCGGGTAAAATCTGGTCAATCTGAGCAGATTTGCAGCATTTGTTCCTTTCTCAGCTGCTGTTTTTCTCTTTAGCGACTCACTGAGTCACTTCAGTCTGACTGGATGTTGGTTTGCAATGAAAAATCAACAGAATCCAGAAATTGTAGAGCTCTGAATGTTTTTTCCTTCATGCAGTTCTTCAAACATTTCATTCCAGTTCACAGCATGACATGCATTCAAACAACAGGAGGTGAGTCTCCCTCTGATCTAAAGCACTTGGCTTTTAAAGCATTGGCTCCTACCAGGACTAATTAAGGGGTGGAGACAACATTTATATTTCCAGATTAAAAAAAACCTTTTGTACTAAACTATATTCCTAGAAATATATTTACATAATTATAACTAATAACTTCAAAACTAAAACAAAAACAATCTGGGCCCAAACAAAATCCAGAACCCCTCCCTCTCAACAATGGATGTTCCCAGTGAGGCTGATTGGAAACACCTGGGCTCATGGGTGCGTTTCCATGGCAACACATGGCCAGGTGACCTCAAAGAGCAGAGAGAGTGATTAAAACAAAATATTAAATAAATCAAGTCACTTCCTCCAAACAAAAGCAACACATTTACCAGATAAGTCAGAATATAGGCAGAACAGAAAGAGCAGCTGTTAGGGAGGGTCAGACCTTCACACTGGACTCTTCCTGAGTCACTGAACCAAAACTCTTCATCACTAACATGTAATCATGATGTAAACCCTCACATGTACAACTGGTTTTATTGTATTGCATCAAAGCTCACAGCATCTTGCTAACAAAGACACATTCAGTTAGAGTCCAGTGGAGTCAGACAGTCAGTTTCTGTTCACTGAGCTGAACTTCCTGTTGTAACAAAGCTTCTCTACCCACAGAAACAAAACCCTCCAGTCTGCAGCAACAATGACTTTATGAAGACTCTCTGTCCGCAGGGGAATAAAACCAGAATTAAAGCTTTTATTGCAACAACAAAAGGCTGGAAAAACTCTGCATTAAAGGAAGTTGTAACAAACCATGTGACCTGCTTTCATGTGACTGATGCTGTATGTGGGGGAGATAAAAACAAATCAGTTCAGAAGAAAGTTCTGCAGAATAAGAGTAAAGAAAAAGCTGGAAGATCTGAGTCTGAGCTGCAGAAACCAGATCTTACGATGCGCAGCAGATTTATCACATCGAACATCAACGCTTAGAAACTAAAGATGAAGAAACAAGAGCAGGAAGACAAGCAGGTTCTGCACTTGATTTTCTTTAGTTTTATAACTGAAAGAGTTTCTCATGTTTTCCTTTCATAAAGTCATCATGATTCTGTTTTCAGTGTCAATAAAGCTCTGAGAGGTCAGGTGACCTTTCCTCGTCTTCCTTACAAAAACATGTGAAACTGGAGAAGTTGGTTTATTTAACGAGACACAAAGAAAATAAAATTCAGCAAAAACAGATGATTATTGTTGAAACTGCTAGATAAGAGAAAGATGAAAGAAAAACCAGGGAAATAATTATAAGGAGACAAAAGAAGGTCAAAGTATTTGATCACGATCCTCTGAGAAAGAAGCAGCAGCTGAAATAACCTGCATTTATTAAAATGACTAATATTAGAAAAGAAATCACTATTTACATCAGAGACTGAATCCTTTCCTGTGCGGGTCGTCATGGTAACGACGCTACCTGATGGCCGAGGCCGTTTCCATCGGCATGATGCTGCCTGAAGATCTGCCTGGAGACAGACTAGAGCAGCAGCTCTGAGGTCTGGATGTGACTCCAGATGGTTCAGATCTCTGAGGTTTGATGATCTGGATTAACGGCGGCGGCGGCGGCGGCGGCGGGTCGGCTGATCTTCATCATCATCAGACAACCCGACTCTTTCATCATCACTGATGATCCAAACGTTCTGCACACATTTACTCTCATTGTCTCTCTGTGGACGTTGAATCCTGATATGTTGGTTTTGTACCTTTAGTTCAACATCTGGTTTTATTTTGTATTTTTAGTCTTAGTTTCACTTTTTAGATCTGTTTCCTGTTTTATTTTGATAGTCTCTGTCAGGATCTTGGTTTTTCTCTGGTTTATAATTTTGTTCATTTCTTATTTGTATTTTGTCTTAGTTCTTCTTCTTTTTTCAGTTCAGCTCATTTCTCTCTTCCTCAGCCTGTTTTCTGCTCTGCCCTCTCAGCTGTTTTCTAATTCTCACAGGTCCGTTGTTCAGTTCTGTTCTGCAGACTCTAAAGGTCCAACTGTCTCTCCGTTATTCGTTCTTTTGGATAATCAGTTCCTGAATCTGCTCTCTGCCTCTGACCATCATCACCACTTCACACATTGACAGTAAAGCTTCTCTGTCTACTTCCTGTTTTCCAGTTTATTGCTGAAACGCAGATCATGGCTTTGACTCATAAACATATTTTCAATTATCTGATTTGACTGGATCAGATGAATTTGCTTTGTCGGCTTTTTGGATATGCATAAAAAACCAGTTTTTAATTATTTAAATATTTTAGAATATATTTAATGTTAAAAACCAAATAAATGTTAGTTTTGAATATATTTAAATATTTTTCAGAACAAAAGGTTTCCTGTTCCTGTTGGCTGAAAGCGTCGTTGCTCTTTAACTGATGGTGGGTTAAAGTTGACTTCCTCTTTTCTAACTGGACGTCGGTTGGAAGTAAAGAGAGAAGTAGAGTTTCTGTGTTTACTGAACTGGAGGCAGGTGGAGGTTAAAACAAAGATAAATAAAGCATAAATCAGAGAAGTTATTAATAATCATGTAGAGTCACATGTTGAACTTTAACCTGTTGGGCAGGTTCAGGATTTGCTTAGATATTATATTTGCATAAAGGTGATTATGACCAGTGAGTTCAGACGCAGTAAACTGACTTTATTCATGATGAGTTTGTCGGTTATTGAATGTATTTAATTTGACTTTCACAGTTTTAGTTTCAGTTTATCACATTTGAAAGGCAGCGGTCTAAACGTCAACCAGAGTGTCGGAGCGTCTGGAGCCTCCAGGCCTTCATGTTCACAGATTCACAGGTTGTGGTTTGTCTCTGAGTTAATATGGTGAAATGAAATTATATCATAATTATTTCACCAAAATGCAGCCAGTTGCAGTTTGGTGAAACTGCATCTGGCTGCAGAAATGATCTTCAGATCAGAAACACAGAAAAGATTCAGACGGTGAATCGGAAGCTTCTGGATCCATGTTGGTCAGATGAGGAAGTTTCTGTCATATTGACTTAATATTTCTATGGTTAAATAATTTCTGCTTCCTGTTTTATTGGGCCTTGAGTCTGTTGAATAAATAATCCTTCTCTCTTCCTTCGTGTCTCTGTGTCGGTCAGGAGAAGCTTCTGGTTGTTTCCTTCAGATGTTTGACGCTTCGTGTTTCGGAGTGAAACCTCAGAGCAGATCTTCGTCTCTCTGAGGGTCTGAATGACGTGAGGAAAACTTTGAGGTCAAACCTGAAACCGACTCGGCTCAGTCAGGCATTGTTTCCCCCGGCAACGAGAAAAGAGACGTTAGCAGGTCGACCACAAACACACAGACCCGGTTCTCATGTGTCTGACTCTTCAAACTCAGTTCATTGTTCAGAGTGTTTTATATTACTCTCCATAATGTGTTCATGAAATAATGAGAGAGACAGAGAGAGAGAGAGAGGGAGAGAGAGAGAGAGAGAGAGAGAGAGAGAGAGAGAGAGAGAGAGAGAGAGAGAGAGAGA